>JAXIVJ010000856.1:77500-173058 GCA_036785665.1 Chirona hameri
AATAGTTGTGTGGGTGTCCATTTTGCGTAAATACCATTGGTAGTTATGTTTAAGGGCAGCTTTTGTGACAAATTTTCTTCAAGCCCTTCGCAAAAGCCTGCCTATTGTTTAGTTCAATAACATTTTGTAAAGTCCGCACGAAACACAAAGCAATATGATACACTGCTATCGCATGCATACGATTTACTGCTGGTAAAAAACGGCTACCCCCCCCCCCCCCCCCCCCCTGGTTACGAACCTCGACTACCCTCTTGGTCAAGTTGCCACTCCCCGACCCCCTCATCAGCCGTCTGGGGCCGCCCATGACTATACAAATTATATATTTTTGCACTATTCGCGGCACTTTAAATGATACAAAGGGTACCACTGATATTGCAAATACCTATAGCCAACGTTTTGTCAATAAATAAAAATGCTGAAATAGGGCCACCCTCAAAATATAGTGGAGCAAATCCGTTGAGTTTTCATATTTGGGTATAGGTAGGGGCACCACTGCAATTGATGACCTCCCTCCTCCCTCCTCCCTCCTCCCTCCTCGCTCCTCCCTCCTCCTCCTCCTCCTCCTCCTCCTCCTCCTCCTCCTCCTCCTCCTCCTCCTCCTCCTCCTCCTCCTCCTCCTCCTCCTCCTCCTCCTCCTCCTCCTCCTCCTCCTCCTCCTCCTCCTCCTCCTCCTCCTCCTCCTCCTCCTCCTCCTCCTCCTCCTCCTCCTCCTCCTCCTCCTCCTCCTCCTCCTCCTCCTCCTCCTCCTCCTCCTCCTCCTCCCCTCCCCCGCCTCCCCCCTCCTTGAAGATGTTCTGGACCCGCCCCTGGTCAGCCGAGAGTACACACCCAGCCGACACGCATACACACACACGCATACACACACACGCATATACGGTCCTCGGGAGGGCGGACCGATGATTCACGCCAGCCGCATGGCCGCAGGTCAAAGGTCAAGTGGGCGTCCTGTGGGCGTCCTGGTCGTCATGCGGAACTGGGATAGTTCATGAAGATTAGCGCATCTCCGCACATATTAATTAATGCGGAGCCGACGTTCAGAAGGCCTAAATGGAGCTTCCCCGAGCTGCCCATTTGAGACTAGATGGACAGCGCGGGGTAGTCACTGTTTGGAAAATCTTTGAAAATAAAAATGACTGAAGCATACCTTTTACGATACATCTTTTAACAATATTACGTCAGTTATAAACAACGCTAGGTGAATCGCCAGTAGCTATGAGCGCCGTGCTTTGCTCCGAACACAGTATACGTATTGCCCATGTCTCTTGAAAGTTGAACATCGTCCTGATTTGCCGAACTCGACCCGTCGCATCACCGCTGAGGTGATAAACACAGTAAACGCAGGAAACGCAGCCGCCGCTGCGCAGCACAATCGTTAGTCACAATCGCAGCCTCTGACAAATCCCAGAGCGGGGCTGACCCCGAGCAAAGTCCCCGGCCCGTCTCACACCGTCTCACGGGAGCGGAATCACGTCACCTTCGCCTGCTGTCCCAGAATCAGGGCGTAGTACGCGCTGCGTGATGCGCTATCTATCGAGAGCCTGACTATCCTGACACATAGTCTATCCTGACACATAGCCCAGCTCGTCATCGGAGCAGCTCGTCACAGCTCGCCCAGCTCGTCATCGGAGCAGCTCGTCACAGCTCGCCCAGCTCGTCATCGGAGCAGCTCGTCACAGCTCGCCCAGCTCGTCATCGGAGCAGCTCGTCACAGCTCGCCCAGCTCGTCATCGGAGCAGCTCGTCACAGCTCGCCCAGCTCGTCATCGGAGCTGGGCTATATATGCTGGGAGCGGAGCTGCGCCAGGATATCGAAACCGTGCTGTGAGTCAGCTGCCAGAGGAAAAACTGACAACAACTTGACGGAATGACGGCAACAATGAGGTTCCTGCTGTGCGAAACGAGAGAGAACGTCAAAAGATGATGTAAGTCCGTGTGCCTCCGGCGCAAGAAAAACTATTTGTTGTTTTCAATGGAAAACCAAAAAATGATCGTAACTTCGTGGGGCAGTTAGTAAAAATATAAACCAAAATTTGTTAAATAATAACTGCTGTTAAACTAACGATGCATTTGGTGATTTAGTGACATACCTACATTAGTGCATTTTTAGCACATGTTTGGACATACCATCGCCTAAGGATAACCAAGAACGTATACAACTTTGCTTTAAAGGAAAATGATGAGAGAAAAAATGAGAGTTATCACTTGAAATCGATGAAATCGACCAAAATATATTGTAAATGTATTACATGTTGCATATAAACATTCCTAACGAAAGATATTTCAAGTTAAAGTTGATAAGCGTTCCACACTTTTAACGACCGGTACTCTCAAGTACTTGATAACGAATTTCGGTGTTCACCAAAATCTGGTATTGCTTTTTGACGAAATAGTATGGAAAATATGCCTTCCACTCTGTTTATCGTGATTGTGTGCCCTACTGCCCTTAAAAATAAACAAATATTGAATAAAAGGGCAACCAAATTAGCAGTTAACTTATGCACCCAACGACGGCCTAGTTAGTGGTTCCGACCCTCAATTTTGTTTACATTGGTTCATGTATTTTCAACATTAGGAGTTTTGTTTTGTTTTGTCTCTGGCTGTATATAACACCAGTAAGGCGCCGTAGTCGGCGATGAACGAGCGAGCGCGAAGGAAATGTATGGCGAATTTCAACTCGATAGGGCAAGTAGTTTCTGAGATACAAAGAAGGTGCGCACGTGCGCACGTGCAGAGGCACCCCACCCCTGACTTGTGGGAAATTGGCGGCTGGGGGTCCCTAACCACACACCAAATTTGAACACAATAGGCTCAGCCGTTCCTGAGATATATAATAAGGTGTGTACGTGCGCACGTGCAGAGGCACCCCACACATGACTTGTGGGAAGGCGGCGGCGGAGGGTCCCTAACCACACACCAAATTTTAACACAATCGGCTCAGCCGTTCCTGAGATATAGAATAGGGGTGTGCACGTGCGCACGTGCAGAGCCACCCCACCCATGACTTGTGGGAAGGCGGCGGCGGAGGGGTCCCTAACCACACACCAAATTTGAGCACAATCGGCAAAGCCGTTCCTGAGACATAGAATAGGGGTGTGCACGTGCGCACGTGCAGAGGCACCCCACCCTTGACTCGTGGAAAAGTGGCGGCTGAGAGGTTCCTAACCACACACCAAATTTGAACACAATCGGCCCAGCCGTTGCGGAGTTTTTGCGAGAAAACACTTTTCAACACCCCTCACGCGGCACGCGGCACGCGCCACGTGCAGTGGTAGTGACCCACATGAGTCGGCACCGGTCTCAAACAGGTTTGGTTGGATGGGGCTACTCAGCAAAGAAACCCGCTTGTCAATCGGACGTACGGTTGCAGAGATATTAGCTTCTCAAAAGCGTCGCCACGGGCCGGGCCGAGTCGGGCCGGGTCGGGCCGGGTCGGGTCGGGCCGCTCATATTCAGATTGTTCCCATATACCACGGAGGGACGAGCGAGCGCTCCGCGCACGCTCGTAACTAGGCTTAAGCTTATCTTTAAAAAGAAACATTAAAAAAATATCATGACACAATTAAAAAATGGCAATGAAATCGGAAGTTCACTTATGCACCCAACAGCGACCTATTTAGTGTCGGCGATTTGTTTCATTGTCCAATCAGGGACGTTGTCACGCTTCTTGGCGCACTTACTTAATTCTTGGCCCTATGGCTTGTTTATAAATCAACATTCAAACCAGAGATAGTGATGGATTCGTGATGGATTCTATTCGTCACCATATATAAGTACATATTTTTAATTTCCCAAAATGTAATTTTCGAAATAGAAAAAGTTGTTATTTCACTTTTAAATTGAGATGCGATCAATTTGATACCATACATGTGTAATAAAACAATGCAGATAAATAAATCAAAAGGTCATATTTCCCTTTAACACGCGCACGGCAGGGGGTGGGTTGATTTCCGCCCCCCCCTCCGGTTTTTCCTGAATAGCGGGAAAACGGCGGCGCAGCGCCGCCAAATTTGACAAAGCTGTTCGGGCATCAATTACTCACAGATTCTGATTTGTTTACCTTGGGTCATCTCAGGTCAGGTCACCAGGCCAGGTCACGTGACCTCACCTTAAAAAGATGTGGTCATACCACAGCCACAGTTGTTAGCCGATCGGTTTCAAACTTACAGGATTTCATAAGGTCATAGATACCTACAATTCGTTTATCTCGTTTTTTTATATCGGTGAGCTTAGGTCGGGTCAATTTCGTGACCTCACCATATAAGTCAACGGAGAAATGTTAAAATGCTTCCTATTCCGAAGATACAAATCATATAAGCCCAATTATTTCTGGATCATGTTATCATAGGCCATTCATGATGACCCAGGTGCATTTTTTGTTCAGTAACCCCTACAGGGTCAGCCGAGGTCATCCGAGGTCACCAACACTGTTTTGTATATAACTCGCTATAGAATGAAGATAGCGAAGTGAAACCGATGCTAATGTGTTTGTCTCATCGAGACACGTCTCCCAATATATAACTTAACCTACTTGAGTCACCACTTGACCTTGACCTCAGGTCAAATTTATATGCTGACCTGACCTGTTCAACATGAATATGATTCAAAGCGCCGTGACGATAAAAACACGATGGCGTCAAAATTATTGCCCTATCTTTTTTAGGTAAAATGTTATTGCGAAAAACAGCTCTCCCCCCAAAAAAAGTTAACCTTTAATGACCTCTGGAGCCTACACTATTGACCTGACCTAAAATCTGAGGCCACCATAGCGATTCTATTTTTCAAGCGCTTTCCACTGCCTTTCTATACAGCTTGTACCGAGCTATCTAATGCCGTTTTCCGGTTGTCGCTACGTTGCGTGGTTTTCGAGATTTGATGGGGGGCTGAAAGCAACCCCCCCCCCCCCCCTGCCGTTCGTGTTTGGCGCATACCCCCCCCCCCCGGCCGTGCGCGGGTTAAAGG
The DNA here is from genome assembly GCA_036785665.1 of Chirona hameri. Lineage (NCBI taxonomy): Eukaryota > Metazoa > Arthropoda > Thecostraca > Balanomorpha > Balanidae > Chirona > Chirona hameri. Next base: position 82,459 of record JAXIVJ010000856.1, read on the forward strand.
GAAATATTCACCTTTTGATTTGTTTAGCAACAATTTCTTAGGCTTCCGTTATGGTATAAAAATGATGTGATCTAAATTTAAGAATGAAATAAAATGATTCCATATTTCAAAGTTGGAAGTTTGGACAAATTAAAAAGTAAGTACATATACTTCTTTCGGAGTTCATGATCGGTGTTTTCCCTCCACTAGCGAAACGCGACATATCTGGCGCTTTTGTATCAACCTGTTCAACGTTGAATACCTCTCGTTTATCAACAAATCGCATACACTAAATAGGTCGCCGTCCGGGGTCAAACTAAACTGCCGATTTAAATGCACTTTTTTCAAATGCTTGTTGATTGTTCATAAAAGTTTGGCACATATTCGAAAAAATAGAGTGCAGGAAACATATTGCATACCTTCATGATAAATAACAAAGAGTAGGGAGGCTAATTTACTGAATTCGTTACCGAGTACTTGGTACCTACTATATAAGCGTGAATCGCTTATCAACTATAACTTGAAATATATTTCGGTAGGAATGTTTACATGGAAAATGTGATCAATTTACGATATATTTTGGTCTCGTCTATCGATGTCAAGTAATAACACCATTTTTGTGGAAAAAAGGTGAATTTTTCCCTTTAAGAGCAAACTTTGCCGCTTAAATGTCACAAAATCGCATTACTGACGTCCAACCAAACCTTAACATCTACCCTAGATAATAGTGCTGATAACGTCCAAGAATGGTTGGTAGATGAGAAGAATTAGGCTAGAAGCATTCATATCAATTAAAATAAACTGACATCCGAGGAGAAGATATGGTACCTTGTCCACGAACCGCACGCAATGGGGTGGGGGACAGGTAGTGAGTTTTTACGCATAACAAATTCAGCGTGTTTTTCTCGATTTTTCGATATGCTTCTCACACACATCTTAGACCGCCTTCTGTCCTAAAACTTCCTCTTAACTTCTCATAAAAAAATTGGTATGAGCTTAATTGCTTTAGTTTGTAATCATTTTTGAGTTAATTTCGCTTTGTTTTATAATAACACAAAATATTTACATTATTAAAAATTATCCTTGTTTTTATGAACCCAAAAATTGGTACCTTACAAAATTGTCCCCAACCCCATTGAAAGCTTGCGGGACATTGTGATGACTAAATACAACTGCATCGCCCCGTCTCCCTTGCTGTTCGCCTGTCCTGCTTGGAGAGCAGTCCAAGTGTTGCACCCGCTGGACAAAGTTCGACATCAAACGGCTCTCCGACCGGAGCTGGCTAGAGTCGAGGGTCAGGTTCTCAGAAAGCTGAATGGATTCAAACATATCTGAATCTTACAAAAAACCAAGGCTACCGATAATTATCACACAAAAGCTAGGCAAACATTATCATTGCAGTTCTAAGTAAAACTAAAAACGCAAGTCGAGTGCGAATAGATTCCCGATTAAAATATTCAGATTTCGAGATTCAGGATAGTCATGTCTCCAGCACCAGCCTGAGATATCAACTCCCCCTATCCTATATTCCGTCTCAGGCATGGAGCACCGTACAGGTCGTCCGTCGGTCTGTATGAATTTGTGGTCTGCGGTCTTTATGTTATCTGAATCGCTCCAACACTGGGATAGCCGAACAGACCACCAAGCAGCCTCCCCAGAACACACCAGTAAGCAGCAGCCTCCCCAGAACAGCGGCCAGTAAGCAGCAGCCTCCCCAGAACACACCAGTAAGCAGCAGCCTCCCCAGAACAGCGGCCAGTAAGCAGCAGCCTCCCAGAACACACCAGTAAGCAGCAGCCTCCCCAGAACACACCAGTAAGCAGCAGCCTCCCAGAACACACCAGTAAGCAGCAGCCTCCCCAGAACACACCAGTAAGCAGCAGCCTCCCCAGAACACACCAGTAAGCAGCAGCCTCCCAGAACACACCAGTAAGCAGCAGCCTCCCCAGAACACACCAGTAAGCAGCAGCCTCCTCAGAACACACCAGTAAGCAGCAGCCTCCCCAGAACACACCAGTAAGCAGCAGCCTCCCAGAACACACCAGTAAGCAGCAGCCTCCCCAGAACAGCGGCCAGTAAGCAGCAGCCTCCCCAGAACACACCAGTAAGCAGCAGCCTCACAGAACACACCAGTAAGCAGCAGCCTCCTCAGAACACACCAGTAAGCAGCAGCCTCCCCAGAACACACCAGTAAGCAGCAGCCTCTCCAGAACACACCAGTAAGCAGCAGCCTCCCCAGAACAGCGGCCAGTAAGCAGCAGCCTCCCAGAACACACCAGTAAGCAGCAGCCTCTCTAGAACACACCAGTAAGCAGCAGCCTCTCCAGAGCACACCAGTAAGCAGCAGCCTCTCCAGAACACACCAGTAAGCAGCAGCCTCTCCAGAGCACACCAGTAAGCAGCAGCCTCCCCAGAACACACCAGTAAGCAGCAGCCTCTCTAGAACACACCAGTAAGCAGCAGCCTCTCCAGAGCACACCAGTAAGCAGCAGCCTCTCCAGAACACACCAGTAAGCAACAGCCTCTCAAGAACACACCAGTAAGCAACAGCCTCCCCAGAACACACCAGTAAGCAGCAGCCTCCCCAGAACACACCAGTAAGCAGCAGCCTCCCCAGAACAGCAGCCAGTAAGCATCAGCCTCCCCAGAACACACCAGTAAGCAGCAGCCTCCCCAGAACACACCAGTAAGCAGCAGCCTCCCCAGAACACACCAGTAAGCAGCAGCCTCCCCAGAACACACCAGTAAGCAGCAGCCTCCCCAGAACACACCAGTAAGCAGCAGCCTCCCCAGAACACACCAGTAAGCAGCAGCCTCTCTAGAACACACCAGTAAGCAGCAGCCTCCTCAGAACAGCGGCCAGTAAGCAGCAGCCTCCCCAGAACACACCAGTAAGCAGCAGCCTCCCCAGAACACACCAGTAAGCAGCAGCCTCCCCAGAACAGCGGCCAGTAAGCAGCAGCCTCTCCAGAACACACCAGTAAGCAGTAGCCTCTCCAGAACACACCAGTAAGCAGCAGCCTCCCCAGAACACACCAGTAAGCATCAGCCTCCCCAGAACACACCAGTAAGCAGCAGCCTCCCCAGAACACACCAGTAAGCAGCAGCCTCCCCAGAACACACCAGTAAGCAGCAGCCTCCCAGAACACACCAGTAAGCAGCAGCCTCCCAGAACACACCAGTAAGCAGCAGCCTCCCCAGAACAGCGGCCAGTAAGCAGCAGCCTCCCCAGAACACACCAGTAAGCAGCAGCCTCCCCAGAACACACCAGTAAGCAGCAGCCTCTCCAGAACACACACGTAAGCAGCAGCCTCCCCAGAACAGCGGCCAGTAAGCAGCAGCCTCCTCAGAACACACCAGTAAGCAGCAGCCTCTCCAGAACACACCAGTAAGCAGCAGCCTCTCCAGAATACACCAGTAAGCAGCAGCCTCCCCAGAACACACCAGTAAGCAGCAGCCTCTCCACAACACACCAGTAAGCAGCAGCCTCTCCAGAACACACCAGTAAGCAGCAGCCTCCCCAGAACACACCAGTAAGCAGCAGCCTCCCCAGAACACACCAGTAAGCAGCAGCCTCCCCAGAACACACCAGTAAGCAGCAGCCTCCCCAGAACACACCAGTAAGCAGCAGCCTCCCCAGAACACACCAGTAAGCAGCAGCCTCTCCAGAATACACCAGTAAGCAGCAGCCTCTCCAGAACACACCAGTAAGCAGCAGCCTCCCCAGAACACACCAGTAAGCAGCAGCCTCCCAGAACACACCAGTAAGCAGCAGCCTCCCCAGAACACACCAGTAAGCAGCAGCCTCTCCAGAATACACCAGTAAGCAGCAGCCTCTCCAGAACACACCAGTAAGCAGCAGCCTCCCCAGAACACACCAGTAAGCAGCAGCCTCCCCAGAACAGCGGCCAGTAAGCAGCAGCCTCTCCAGAACACACCAGTAAGCAGCAGCCTCCCCAGAACAGCGGCCAGTAAGCATCAGCCTCCCCAGAACACACCAGTAAGCAGCAGCCTCCCCAGAACACACCAGTAAGCAGCAGCCTCCCCAGAACACACCAGTAAGCAGCAGCCTCCCCAGAACACACCAGTAAGCAGCAGCCTCCCCAGAACACACCAGTAAGCAGCAGCCTCCCAGAACACACCAGTAAGCAGCAGCCTCCCCAGAACACACCAGTAAGCAGCAGCCTCCCAGAACACACCAGTAAGCAGCAGCCTCCCAGAACACACCAGTAAGCAGCAGCCTCCCCAGAACAGCGGCCAGTAAGCAGCAGCCTCTCCAGAACACACCAGTAAGCAGCAGCCTCCCCAGAACAGCGGCCAGTAAGCAGCAGCCTCCCCAGAACACACCAGTAAGCAGCAGCCTCCCCAGAACAGCGGCCAGTAAGCAGCAGCCTCTCCAGAACACACCAGTAAGCAGCAGCCTCCCCAGAACACACCAGTAAGCAGCAGCCTCCCCAGAACACACCAGTAAGCAGCAGTCTCCCCAGAATACACCAGTAAGCAGCAGCCTCCCAGAACACACCAGTAAGCAGCAGCCTCCCAGAACACACCAGTAAGCAGCAGCCTCCCAGAACAGCAGCCAGTAAGCAGCAGCCTCCCAGAACACACCAGTAAGCAGCAGCCTCCCCAGAACACACCAGTAAGCAGCAGCCTCCCCAGAACACACCAGTAAGCATCAGCCTCCCCAGAACACACCAGTAAGCATCAGCCTCCCCAGAACACACCAGTAAGCAGCAGCCTCCCAGAACACACCAGTAAGCAGCAGCCTCCCCAGAACACACCAGTAAGCAGCAGCCTCCCCAGAACAGCGGCCAGTAAGCATCAGCCTCCCCAGAACACACCAGTAAGCAGCAGCCTCCCCAGAACAGCGGCCAGTAAGCATCAGCCTCCCCACAACACACCAGTAAGCAGCAGCCTCCCCAGAACACACCAGTAAGCAGCAGCCTCCCAGAACACACCAGTAAGCAGCAGCCTCCCCAGAACAGCGGCCAGTAAGCAGCAGCCTCTCCAGAACACACCAGTAAGCAGCAGCCTCCCAGAACACACCAGTAAGCACAGCCTCCCCAGAACACACCAGTAAGCAGCAGCCTCCCCAGAACACACCAGTAAGCAGCAGTCTCCCCAGAACACACCAGTAAGCAGCAGCCTCCTCAGAACAGCGGCCAGTAAGCAGCAGCCTCCCCAGAACACACCAGTAAGCAGCAGCCTCTCTAGAACACACCAGTAAGCAGCAGCCTCCTCAGAACAGCGGCCAGTAAGCAGCAGCCTCTCCAGAACACACCAGTAAGCAACAGCCTCCCCAGAACAGCGACCAGTAAGCAGCAGCCTCTCCAGAGCACACCAGTAAGCAGCAGCCTCCCCAGAACACACCAGTAAGCAGCAGCCTCCTCAGAACAGCGGCCAGTAAGCAGCAGCCTCCCCAGAACACACCAGTAAGCAGCAGCCTCCCCAGAACACACCAGTAAGCAGCAGCCTCCCCAGAACACACCAGTAAGCAGCAGCCTCCCCAGAACACACCAGTAAGCAGCAGCCTCCCAGAACACACCAGTAAGCAGCAGCCTCCCAGAACACACCAGTAAGCAGCAGCCTCCCCAGAACACACCAGTAAGCAGCAGCCTCCCAGAACACACCAGTAAGCAGCAGCCTCCCCAGAACACACCAGTAAGCAGCAGCCTCCTCAGAACAGCGACCAGCTGTGCGCGACCGGATCGACATGTACATACACACATGGCCCCTGTGTACCGGGAGAAACAGACTAACGTGACCGTGATCTCCGCCTGCCACGAGTCCGGGAATCTCCCCCGGTCCCCTGTCCAAGAACGGAACGGCATGAGTGTGCACTGTGCAGGGGTGGAGGGTTCAGCGACGGCGGAGGACTGACCTTGACCTGCAGTTTGGTGACCATCTGCGCCTGTTGCCGCTGCGCCTCCTGGTAGGCGGCCAGCCGGCGGCGAAACGTGCGGTTCTCCTCCTGAAGCCGACTGCCGACTCGGACTCCGACTCCCTAGCAGGGATAACACAACAGGCACACCGTCAATTGCACGTAAACACGCACAATGCATCACATCGCACACGGGAAATGATCCGACGTAAGTCAAACATCCAATCGGCTACATCATTAATTGATCTACTGTGTAATATGTTTGTTGTGTGACCTTTGACAAGACCGCAACATATACCAACACGATTTATCTACGTATTCGGTAATCAGTCCGGCATATGTCCTACGACAAGATCAGAGCACATAAAAACACCATGGGAATTGCGTAACTAGGGGCCTAGTGGCAGGGAGACCGCCCGCCTCTTGCGCAGACTATCTTGAGCTTGAATCACGACTAGGAAAGTATTAGGTCAGCTGCAAAGCTTCCTTAGCCCCCCCCCCCCCCCTTAAAAAAAATGCAGCAGCCTGGATTGATGCTGTACCCCCCCCCCCCCCCCCCCGCAATATTATGCATTTAGTATGCATGTCACTGCTTCGGAAATCAAACCAAAACTATGCAATGGGACATGTCACTGATACTGGCGGGTTGGGGTCCCATGGCGCTGTTAAATTTCGACTAGATCGAACCACCCGAATCCATATCCATTCGGTACCAGATGGATCAATTGTCTCCGAGAAAAAACACGAACTATTTCGCTTGCAAACACATTTCAAACCTTATCTTATGCAGACATAGGATGCTGACGAAATTCACATGACGCAACATCGGAGAAGTGCGTGTTCCATACGCACAAAATGAGGCCAGTAAACAGCCGATTTACGCACGTGCGTCATAAGCCATGTCACAATCCCGAGTTTCGTCGAAGTTAAATGACCTATGTAAGCGTTTTACATATAAGCTGCGCTTAATTCCAACATTACGCACTACGTATGAAAGTCGTTTTAGTCGCACCTTTCGAGGCAGATTCCGTGCAGATATCATTTCTTTCAATGTTCTTTTAGCACAAATTGTACTAATGAAAACATAAAATTAAAATGTCGTAAATAGACGAAGGTTATAAACGACAGCGCGAGGAGTTGTAACGGATAAAGCGAGTTGTTTAGCAGTCAGGTGATTTGGTAACCCTCGCCAGGGTGTGGGGGATGCCACCCACCTCGGTTTTTAGGGAATAACTCGCGTAGTTATCAACCGATTAGGGTGAAACTTGCAGTATCCTACTTTTAAACAATTTGACACATATTCGGAAAATTTAAAAATGCTACTTCCCATGACCCGTGAACTATGACCTGTTTCTCAAGGTCATGTCCGGCGCAGCTGGCGTCTCGTAGTGTCGATGCTTGTAACTTGTGCAGTTTCCGAGTGTTTGTTGCTCAGGAGCATATGTACAGGTGTTAACAGGTGACCTTTATGGTTTCCACTGAGATTGTGACCTGAGTTGACCTTATCAGAGATCAACCGAGGTCATTGACCTCCGATGACCTGATATGACTGTTTTGGCCTCTGGCAGTTTTAAAGACATTTTGTGATGCTCATTTCACATCTGGAATCCATTTTACATTACTATATGTTCCACTGGGGTCATGCACTTCCACAGGTCAACCGAGGTCACTGACCTCCGATGACCTGACATGACCGTTTTGGACTCTGGTAGTTTCTAGGACATTTTGTGACGATGATTTCAAATTTGACACCCATTTTGCATAATTATATGCTTATTCACGATTCTAGCTCGATTATAATTCAATCTCTAGTCTACACATTCACGATTTGGATGACATCTGGGTCATTGACATGACCTGAGGTCACTTATTGACCCAGGATATTCAAATCGGATATCAACGTCTTCCTCTCATCACAAGCAACACGCTCGTTTTTAATCGAAGCTCTAGCTCAATTAGAGGCGAAACGCCCGGGGGGTCGTACCCCGTACCCCCCCCCCCCCCCCCCCCCGCTCGGTCACGTAGGTATCGGGCCCTACCCTGGCGAGGGTAACATTAGCAGGTAATTTAAATAGCGATAGCTCCAACGGCAAACAAGAGCTACTCGCACGCAACATCGCACGCAACAACACCAGTTAGTGTCATAATTACAGTCCGTGAAACAACGCAGTCAGAATAATAGATCAATGTGTGGCCTAACTGACTGTAGTTCCAACCCAGCAGTCCGCACCCACTCACCGGGTCAGTCGCGGCAGTAGTCACAGTCAGTCGCGGGTCACAGGCCGGGTCACGGCCGACACTCACCGGGTCAGTCACGGCAGTAGTCACAGTCAGTCGCGGCTCACAGGCCGGGTCACGGCAGTAGTCACAGTCAGTCGCGGGTCACAGGCCGGGTCACGGCCGACACTCGCCGGGTCAGTCACGGCAGTAGTCACAGTCACAGTCAGTCGCGGGTCACAGGCCGGGTCACGGCCGACACTCACCGGGTCAGTCACGGCAGTAGTCACAGTCAGTCGCGGCTCACAGGCCGGGTCACGGCAGTAGTCACAGTCAGTCGCGGGTCACAGGCCGGGTCACGGCCGACACTCGCCGGGTCAGTCACGGCAGTAGTCACAGTCACAGTCAGTCGCGGGTCACAGGCCGGGTCACGGCCGACACTCACCGGGTCAGTCACGGCAGTAGTCACAGTCACAGTCAGTCGCGGGTCACAGGCCGGGTCACGGCCGACACTCACCGGGTCAGTCACGGCAGTAGTCAGTCAGTCGCGGCTCACAGGCCGGGTCACGGCAGTAGTCACAGTCAGTCGCGGGTCACAGGCCGGGTCACGGCCGACACTCACCGGGTCAGTCACGGCAGTAGTCACAGTCACAGTCAGTCGCGGGTCACAGGCCGGGTCACGGCCGACACTCACCGGGTCAGTCACGGCAGTAGTCAGTCAGTCGCGGCTCACAGGCCGGGTCACGGCAGTAGTCACAGTCAGTCGCGGGTCACAGGCCGGGTCACGGCCGACACTCGCCGGGTCAGTCACGGCAGTAGTCACAGTCAGTCGCGGCTCACAGGCCGGGTAACGGCAGTAGTCACAGTCAGTCGCGGGTCACAGGCCGGGTCACGGCCGACACTCGCCGGGTCAGTCACGGCAGTAGTCACAGTCAGTCGCGGCTCACAGGCCGGGTAACGGCAGTAGTCACAGTCAGTCAGTAGCGGGTCACAGGCCGGGTCACGGCCGACACTCGCCGGGTCAGTCACGGCAGTAGTCACAGTCAGTCGCGGGTCACAGGCCGGGTCACGGCCGACACTCACCGGGTCAGTCACGGCAGTAGTCACAGTCACAGTCAGTCGCGGGTCACAGGCCGGGTCACGGCCGACACTCACCGGGTCAGTCACGGCAGTAGTCACAGTCACAGTCAGTAGCGGGTCACAGGCCGGGTCACGGCCGACACTCACCGGGTCAGTCACGGCAGTAGTCACAGTCAGTCGCGGCTCACAGGCCGGGTCACGGCAGTAGTCACAGTCAGTCGCGGGTCACAGGCCGGGTCACGGCCGACACTCACCGGGTCAGTCACGGCAGTAGTCACAGTCAGTCGCGGCTCACAGGCCGGGTAACGGCAGTAGTCACAGTCAGTCAGTAGCGGGTCACAGGCCGGGTCACGGCCGACACTCGCCGGGTCAGTTACGGCAGTAGTCACAGTCAGTCGCGGGTCACAGGCCGGGTCACGGCCGACACTCACCGGGTCAGTCACGGCAGTAGTCACAGTCACAGTCAGTCGCGGGTCACAGGCCGGGTCACGGCCGATACTCACCGGGTCAGTCACGGCAGTAGTCACAGTCACAGTCAGTCGCGGGTCACAGGCCGGGTCACGGCCGACACTCACCGGGTCAGTCACGGCAGTAGTCACAGTCACAGTCAGTAGCGGGTCACAGGCCGGGTCACGGCCGACACTCACCGGGTCAGTCACGGCAGTAGTCACAGTCAGTCGCGGGTCACAGGCCGGGTCACGGCCGACACTCACCGGGTCAGTCACGGCAGTAGTCACAGTCACAGTCAGTCGCGGGTCACAGGCCGGGTCACGGCCGACACTCACCGGGTCAGCGAGGAGCGGCCGGCCCGGGTCACCGCCCGGTGACCCCAGGTGACGGACCGGGGTCACCAGGTCATACTCCACAGACGGGTCATCAGCGGCAGCAGCCGGCGGCATCAGCTGATCCAGCTGCAAGCACGGTCACCAGCTCAGTGGGGAGATAGGATTAACAGATCGACCAGTTCAGTCAGGGGAGACCGGTGAACTGGGCGAGACAGGGTGGCAAATGTCATGCCTTCGAATCGATCTCATCTTAAACATCATTTTAAAAAGAACCATTGCTAACAGAAAACAATCCGAAGCTGCCTCAAATTAATTTGATTGCTTCTTCTCCGGTAACACAAATATAGTATCTAGTATCAAATCACTACAATACCAGCCAGGCGGAGCTATAGGCAAAATAAACATTTGTCAATTATTTGCAATATATTGTACCACGCAACACCATTGCCCGAGGCCATAAATAGCCCAGGGCGTGATGAGACGCGAAACCTTCAGCAAATCATCCCAGAGGCAGCTATGACAGATCCAATCAATAGCCATCAACACAATACGCTGAAACGATCCATCACATACTTCCCTGCCACTGAACGTCCTGCACGTCCTCGCAGTCGGCAGAGCAGTCGACAGACTATTCGTACAAAGGTTGCAAACTGGAAGTTCGTGTGTCCGTCTGTCATCTGCTGCGTTTATATGGTGATACTTAGGACTTTTGGGCGCACGACTACCAAGGTCATTTAGCGCGCACGACGTTTATAGTCGGGACAATTTAGGCTACACTGTGACTGGTGGGTGCTAAATCGTGCTATTAATAGCAGCCTGTGCTGCGATTTTCGGAAATATATCGCAGCAGCAGAGAGCAGTAGGTCAGGTCATTATCGGCAGCCGACAATGACGTGTGCCTGACCCGCTGACCTGTTTCTGAACACATACTACATCGCATAATAATAAGATTGCTGGGTCAGCTATCAGAATCACTTCCACGGAGATGTGCAGCTTTATTTGGTCATTCAAATCCCATGGCCTACAAAAGTCTGCATCTAAAAAAAACACGATTTAAATTATTCAAAATAATTGAAGACCCATCCGACCACATATCTGATAAGAATGCATTTTGTTATAAGTTATAAGTTATAATGCCCGCAGCTCACAAATAACTTAAGTAGCTCAGTGTAAGCACTGGATATTATCATCTTTAATCAATACATAAGTTTGTGCATACACTCTTGTTTAACATCCTTGAAGTTTGTTAAGTCCATAGAATCCAAAGTTCAACATGTCTGGTTTCAAAACTAGCAGCTCCATTTTAGAAAAGGAAAACAAAAGCAATAACGCCTAAAAAAGTCGGTGTAGAATCATCAGGTCGCACTGGTCAGCGAAACTGACCAGTCAAACGCACCGAGTCCTGACGCGTGGGCGTGCGTAAAGGGTACTACTCGAACCGTGTTTATTCGGACAAAGTGAGGACTGAGGACCGACCTCACACTATTACAAAGTGGGGACCGACGTCGCACCGTCACAAGGTGGGGACCGACATCGCACCGCCGAAGTGAGGACCGCAGGCGACAGCCGGGTACATCAGTCACAGAGTGCCGGCTTTGTCCCCCCCCCCCCCCCCCCCCCACTGCCAGGTAATGGCGTATCGACCAAGCTAAGGACCAAGCGTATCGTCCGACGCTGGTAGTGCCGACAGCAGCGGCGGAAATGACGGCTACACCCTACGGACATTGACGACGCGCGCGTTCGCCATCCGCTCGCACACATCTTTGCAGGATGATTAATCCTTTACCCCATTTTGGTGATGGTCAACTTACAAAGTGGCCGTAGCGTCAGCGATTAGTGAACGCCAATAGTGATTAGTTTATTGCCGCCGTTGGGTAGCACCAGAGGTATTGTTGATTTCACAGGATGGTATGTATGCCCGGCGCCCGTCTAGCGATCTGAGTTGGGATGAATCCACATAGTTATGTAATTGAATTGTTTTCTTCGCTTATCCAAATCTCTCGATACCATTTCTTGATTTACCAATGTCACTGTGAATTTCCCACTCCAAGTGGGAAACCCTATCCTCATCCTAATCTCTAAATCACATTTATTAACCCTATTCCTGTCCGGGGGCGAATCGGCCCCCTCTGGAGATTTTTCGTGTGCTGCACATACATTATTGAAGCTAAGGTCTTCAAATTTTCTGACTTTTCCTAACTTTTCATTGCGCATCTGATTGTGTTTTTTTTTCTTCTTCAAAAAAGCTGCCTTATAAGCAGCTCCAGGAGCACTTTTTGGGAGGCATGTTCGGGTGTTTTTTATACCAAAGGTTTGCATGGCCGTAGCGTGGAGTTTTTTTCTTCTTCTGCAAAATACAAGCAAAAAGAGGTACTAGTAGACAATTGCAAGGGATTTCAGATGGCTATCTCGAATTTTCAAAATGCTGATTTTAAAATTTTGAAATTTTGCTTTAATGCTAATTTTTTTCTCTCTAAATTTTGCTTTACATGTATATACAATTTCATTTTAAAAACAAAATCCTTGACACGTTCCCGAGATAGTATACTAGTATATGTACACAACAAAAAAAAATCAAGTCGATATCTTGATAACTGATAAAATTATAACCCGATTACTGTCGAAAGTTCGTGCTAACCACGAAGGGTTGATTTCCGCTTCCGCTAATATCTCAAAACTACAAAACGCAGCGACAAGCGGAATGCGGCGTTGGATGGCGCGTTAGACACGCTATCAAAATCACAGCAGTTAGTTCCTGAAATATCAGTATTGTGTCATAAGCCCCATTTACATAGCGAAAATTATGGGCTACCAGATGGTAGCGAAAGTTCGTGAAATATGAGAATGACAATATAGATAGAGAGCTGAAACTTGTACCCAATGTGTTTGTTTCGTCAATACGCGTCTTCTAATATGCAACATGACCTACTTTGGCCACCTTGACCTTGACCTTGACCTAAGATGAAATTTTCAAATTGACCTTACCAGGTCAAACGTGATATATTTCGATGCGTCTTGACGAGAAAACCACGATGGTGGCAAAACTATTGTTCTATCTTTCATAGGTAAAAAGCTATTCACAAAAACGTTTTTGTCAAAAAAAAAACTTTTTAACTTTGATGACCCGTGGAGCCCAAACGAGTGACCTAAGCTCAAATCTGACGAACCTTTTCGAAAAGCGTTTCAAGAGCTTCAGATTGCTTTTTTCGGTTTCTTCCTAGCTATAATAGTTTTGGAGATAATGCGTAATGTCTAGATAAAAGTCAAAATCATGGAAATGTCGGTACATTTGACCTCGTTTGACCTTGAAGATATTGACACAAGGTCATACAAATTACAAAAAAAAGAGAGTTCCCTGTAAGTCTTTCCTACCCACCAAATTTCGTTGTTGTAGCTCTCATAGGAGCCGAGATATCGGGGGGGGGGCGAATCGACCCCCCCCCCCCCCCCCCGACAGATTTAGCGTAAAAAAGACCGGACAGGAATAGGGTTAATTTGCAAATGCCATTATGAAGTTCTCACTACACATAGTCAATGTGCGATCCAAGTTTCAAATATGTACCGTCTTTCGAATCAACTCCAGAACCTTAGTGCCATGCTGCGCAACGTTGTCCCACCAGCCGGCCCGGCGTGGGTGTCCGCTGGGATCCGATCGACGGATGGACTGGAGAACACCACGGCGGCCGGCACCACGGCAGCAAACAAAACAAGTGTGGACGGGAGGGGACGGACGGACGTGACAAACAAGACCGGCCGAGGTGACAATCAGGTCAGGCGACGGCCGGCGGTCGGCACCCGAGGGACCATTCACTCACACCCACCATCGAACGATGGCACGGAGAGGGGGACGACACGGCCGACCGGCACCCGAGAGACCATTCACTCACACCCACCTTCCAACGATAGCACGGAGAGGGGGACGACACAGCCGACTGGCACCCGAGGGACCATTCACTCACACCCACCATCGAACGATGGCACGGAGAGGAGGGGGGGGGGGGGGGCTCGGCTGACCCGACTGCCGGCGACCTAGGCAACGGGGCGCGGCATCAGCAGGAGTTGAGTATACTAACACTATCTCACTGGCAATCAATGCTCTATGATCGGACAAGATCACACACTGTCTTCTTTTTAAAAAAAAAAAATCCTAATGCTTTTGAATGGATGGATTTCCGATGTCAGGCCCGCGCTAAGCATAGCTTGTTGCGCTGGCCCTGACCCCACCACCCGATCAAGCAATTCCTGGCGTCCGGCAGAATTTAGAAGCGAAAGTTTTACGTGCCCGACATACCTGGACACGGTCCGCCCCGCCCTCTGTCACCTGACCTTGAGTGCGACCGCTGCCACCGGCCACAGGCCATCCCAGTCAGGGGCAAATAGCGAGCGCCGAAGCGACTCGAACCCGGGCTGCCACTACCGGGTGAGGTCAGAAGCCTGGCGCTCTCCCAACTGAGCTACAGGGACGAACTCGAAAGAAAAACTATGATCACTCACAACCGGTGGAAGATATTTCCTGTGGATAGTTATGTATTTGCTTGCGGCTTATATATTTGTGAAGCCATAGTTTGCCTTGTAATTGTGATAAATCGTGGCATAACATACACGCATTAAAACTGCGCGCTAATGATAACTCATTGCTTAACAGTGTCGTACCAGCCTAACCGTAGTAGATTGAAAATATTTGGAGGACAAAATATACGAAAACTAAGACGTAAAGGACAACATACAGAGAGAACAAGCCAAATAAAAATCAATTAATTCGAGAAGTCATACAAAGTACCCGCTTTCTTGATCCTGACAGCCCTTTATCTAATGTTTATGGAACGCCTTAACAGAAGAGCTGTGCTTCTAATTCTAAGATCTAATACCCGTGCCTATAAGCACGGCCACGGGTGTAGCAAACACTGGATACCAGTCGCACCAGGTTGAGGACGAGTAGTGAAGAGCTACCACTTATTTAGTTCTGAAATCCGTAACCCAAAAATTTCATCTCAGCGTTTGATCGCGTTCAACGAGTTTATAAAAAGTCAACAGAACACCCCCCACCCCCCCTAGTATGATGATAGTCAAAGCGTTATACCTCTTATTCTATGCATACGACTTTTGGACCAGTTCCAGAATGTATCATGGACACTCATGGGTTCAAAAACGTCACCAGAAAAAAAATAGTTTTGAATCAACATGTTTACGACATGCCTTTTTGTGTAACATCACCAACAAAATAAACTATTAGATATGCTCGCAATCACCCCCTCCCAAACAAATGTCGACTGACCCGTTCGCTGAGCGCGTTGTACTTGATGCCGAGGTCGTCACGGTCGGCGCGGGAGGAGGAAAGCATGTCCTGCACTGAGGCCAGGTCACGCTGCAGGGCCGCGTTGGTCCCCTGTGAACGGGGTCAAGGTCATATGGTGTACCACAGAGTACAAACGCAGTCAGCACCGGCCATCGTCATTGGAGTACTATATAAAGCCTGAAGGGGGCAATACGTAGTGGGACCTTCTTGTGTTTTTGCCTGTTTTACTCCAATATCCGTTTACTTAATCTATTCACCCATGTTATTCAATAACTTGCTCAATAACAGCGGTGGTATTAATGTTATTCAAAAATGTCAACCTAATAGTTATAAGAATCACCAGACAACAGGAAGCAGATATCAGAGAAAAACGGGAGTCTGCAAAGCAAAATATTCCTGCTGTTTCTTAGAAGCAGAAGATTCAACGTCATTTAAGAAGTCCAAAGAGGCTACCAACAACATTTAATTGAAAGGAGTTGATGCTATATTTTTGCTTTGCAAAACATACTAAAACCGGTAACGACCAGTTATATCCGGTTGTTAGCCGATACGTTGTATGTCCTCGCCGCTGATGACTAGTATAGTTATACTAGTCATCAGCGGCGAGGACAGTTCGACTTCGCCTCCGGAGGGTAAACAGGCGGCGATATCTATATATACCAGAGTCGGCAGCATTCGGCGATTTCATCGAAAAACACAGCACGATATGCAGCGAATGCGACGCGGGCTGGCTGACAACAGCGGGGCCAGCCGGGGGCTGCAGGAGGCCATCCGGGGGCCAGCCGGGGGCTGCGGGGGGCTGTCAGGGGGCCGCACAGCGGCAGGCGCAGACACCAGGGGCCTGGGCTTCAGGAGGCCCGCTTCAGGAGAAGGTGGCCTCAATTGCGTGGTTGTTTATAGGAAGCTCAAGGGAAAACAACAAATGAAAATGTATTTAGCAGATGCCGATCAAATAAGCAGCAAGAACAGACGGCGGCAGCAATTCGTGATGAAATTATGTGTTTGGCTGCGTTGTTGCGTTTTTGCTATATCGGTCACACTTGTTGCTTTATCGAAGTCGGCACCCAAATAAGATTTCTTCAAAATGATATATCCAGTTACTGCACATAAAGACTTGCAGGTATCTGCATTTGTTTTCATCGGTGTATAAGACGAGCCCTTTCGCTGTTAACATGCCATCTAAATAATGGTCTAAATCGTCACTTAAATCATAGTCCTCTGTCTGGAACGGTATTTCGCCATAACTTTCACAAAGCCGAGCAAGCGAAATTTGTTCTGATACATGTTCACGGTTATGATTCAATAATCAAAATACATATCAGCTTGGGCATTCCACATCTCGACAAGAGAAACAACCCTCATCTCTTACTTCTTGTTCAAAATTGGTCTGTATGGTTATCTTGGGTCCTGAATTCAGCTGTGGCA
Source organism: Chirona hameri (assembly GCA_036785665.1). Lineage (NCBI taxonomy): Eukaryota > Metazoa > Arthropoda > Thecostraca > Balanomorpha > Balanidae > Chirona > Chirona hameri. The sequence continues at coordinate 99,122 of JAXIVJ010000856.1, forward strand.
ATATTAGCTTGATCTGACCTCAGGTTTTCAAGTTATAACCTGGGGCATGTTGGCAAGGTCACGCTGCAGAGGTATATTTGGAGGCCGAAATAGTGCATTTGACATAACCAAATGTCAAAAAGACTTATATGACTGAATTCGCAATGAAACGGAGATTCTATTTCTGGGATTTGTTGCGTGACCTTGAATGACCTTGACTCCGTGACCTCGTGACCTTTTTCCGTTGACCTCGTATGACCCCGGGTACACCTCTGATTTCAATTGTTTACTTTGCAAAATATTCGTCAATATATTTCCTAACAACGCAAAAAATAATAAATGTGTTTTTCCTCTAATTTCCATATTTTCCGTCGATATACGTGCGTGTTTTCGAATTAACCCCCAGGGGAGGAGTAACAGGCGAATATCTGCGAACTTATGAGACTGATTTGGGTGGGGTCTTCGTCATTCGATCCGGCGTAGTCCAAAACAGTGCCATTTTGAGTTTTATCCACTTTGGTCTAATCTAAGTGGACCAAATTGGACCCAAACCGCCAAAAATCGTTGCCGACGTCATACTCCAAAACTATGAGACCAATTTGGGTAGGGTCTTCACCATTCGATCCGGCATGGTCTAAGCCGGTGTGATTTGAGATTTATCCATTTTTGTATAATCTAAGTGGACCAAATTGGACCAAAACCGCCAAACAACGTTGCCGACAACGGCATACTCCAAAACTATGGGTCCGATTTGGGTGGGGTCTTCACCATTCGATCCGGCGTGTGCCTAAATGGCGCCATTTGGAGTTTTATCCATCTGGGTCTAATCTAAGTGGAACAAATTGGACCAAAACAGCCAAAAATCGTTGCCGACGTCATGCTCCAAACCTATGGGACCGATTTGGATTTGGGCGAGGTCTTCACCATTCGATCCGTGTTGGACCACGCCCGATGTCTGCGTGGTGTTGCTCGTCACCCTGACAATGTGTATACCAAAAATCAGGTCTCTAGCTGGAATGGTAACAGAGATATCCGCCCGTTACCCCTCCCCCTTGGGGTAATTCGAAAACACGCACGCATATTGGCGGAAAATACGAAAATTAGAAGAAAAACGCACCTTTTATTTTTGCGTTGTTAGGCAATATATTGACAAGTATTTTGCGAAGTTAAATTTTTTAATCAGAGGTGTACCCGGGGTCACACGAGGTCAACGAAAACAGGTCACGAAGTCACGGTTTCAAGGTCATTCAAGGTCACGCAACAAAGCTCAGAAATATGATCTCTGTTTCATTGCGAATTCAGCCATAAAGTCTGTTTTGATATTTGGTTAAGTTAAATGCGTTATTTTGGCCTCCAAAATACCTCTGCAGCGTGACCTTGCCAAAATGTCCGAACCTATAACTCGAAAACCTGAGGTCAGATCGAGCTAATATTGTCACAGCTAAATTCAGGACCCAAGATAACCCTTTCAACCAATTTTGAACAAAAAGTGAGAGATGAGGGTGAAAATTGGGGGGAAATTGTCGAAACATCGTGGAATGCCCCAGCTATAGAACCAATGAGCTTGCCGTGTGACAATAAACACAGCTGGAGACCGACCTAGAACAAAAACCAGCCTCCTCAGCAGTGAAGACGCGCCTGGTAACCCAGCTTGTCAGCGATATTTCCTCATGGCGCATCGCAGTCCCTGATCAGACGACAAAGTCGTCTGATCCAGCACTGATTGTCATTCGCTAAGAATTCGTGTTGTCGGGTTCGATTTTCAGGCACCAATTTACAGCCGCCAGTTGGCCTTCAAACTAAAGCGATCCCCAACAGGTTTACCTACTTCTCAGCACTATTTGGGAACATTTGTGAGGCAGCGCCCGGTTCTTCTCGGGCCGGACCTAAGATTACTTACTCTCCGATAACACCTATCCTGTAAGCGTGCATGACGTAGCGCCAACGTAACTCTCGCCTCTAACACCAGCCATGTAGCAGTGCGCATATCTCTGCTGTTCAGCCTCTCCTCACCTGACATCAGTGTACTCGCACACCGCGGAACCATCGGCATCCTGCGATGTTAGCGCCGTTGCGGCTCCGTATATCAGTTCTGACTCACCTCCAGTCTCGCCACCCGGTCTGCCTCGTCCATATCCGCCGCGTCGGCAGGGGAGAGCTCCCTCCGGCCGACTCCGTCCCTCGCGGCCCCCGCGCCCGGCGGCGACGGGTCGCGGTCACCACCCCGCCCGGGGGCAGCCCCCGCCCGGGGCGGCGCCGGCGGCGGCGGCCGGGCAGGGTAGACGGCAGAGGGACGCGACTCGAGTGTGATCCGACCGGAGGCGCCGCGCTCACCCGGCTCTGCGAACGAGGGCCAGCGGTGGCAGGGTCACAGAACAGGCTTACAAGTTACCGGCTCTGTGGCAGGGAGACAAAGGAGTCAAGATAGCTAGGTCTAATGAAGAGCACGTGTATGTCGGCAGTCAGGATTAGGTTGTGCCTTGATATTAGTAAGCCTGTCTCCTCCGCAATGAAATATTTGTCACGTCGAGAAAACGCGTCGTCCCAAGCCACTTGCGTATCGTCCCCAGACACAAGCTTGCGTAGACGAATAATTCCTTAACCCTCGCCCAACGGGTGCTTGTTTCACCTTCGCCCTAGGGGGGGGGGGCTGACACCCCCTCCCCCCTGTTAACTTCCTAACCAAACAACTTAGAGCAATGCGGTAAGAACCAGCATGTTGCCTGTCATGAGAGGAATCTAAGAGTATGCGATTTTTAGGTTTCAGGTCAACGGGTGACCTTCCAGGTCGTGAATGACCTCGGATTTACCACGTCCAGAACAGCAATTTTGCTCTTCAGAAAACCTCAAAATTAGAAATGGATAAATGCAAATAAAAAGGCATGTTCCTAGGCCAGTTTTGGCTCAGAAATACAGAAAAGGTAATTATTTGTTCGTATCTTGTCAAAAAAGTCAAAAAAAAATTATAAAAAATGACGTCATGAGTTCCTTACACTTAGGGTTCCATCACTCAGTCAAAAATGAAGATATTGCTTTGAAATTTAGTATGGGTATTTTCCATACTCAGTTATCTCACATATATTCCGGTTTTCTAACATCTTTGAAAATTTTGATTTTGTGGGGATTTTTTTCAAAAAAAACAACTTTAAAATTAGGGGTCAAAAACCCATTTTTTTGCAAATACGAGATTGCCATTTGAAAGAGAATACCATTGTGTATCTTTGGTGAAATGCGTTTGCCATTTCCTTAAAAACTCTGTTTTCTACCATTTTTCAAAATGTATCGTTTTTTTCACCAGCATGACGTCATCAAAACATGATTATCTCCCAACTTCTTAATTAATTTCCATTAATTTTTACAGCATACGTATAATTGTTGTAAACTCAGCTACCGAAAATGTCAGCAGGATGCGCTACATGTGTAAACAGTTATTCAAGAAAAACCTCGGGGGGGGGGCTGTCAGCCAGCCAGCCAGCCCCCCCCCCCCCCCGTAGGACGAGGGTTAAACGAATAATAACAAACGAACACAGGACAATGGAGACGAGCAATGTCCTGGCACGTGTTGAAAAGCGACTGAAACTAATATTGAAAAATATCAGCGGAAGCGAACGCAGATGCTGTAGTGCATTTCGCATAGACTATTGAGCAGCATATGGATCACACCGAACTGCAAAATGTTCCAGTAATATATATAGCACCGTGCTGGCATATAAATTTGGCTATTATAGACCTACTACGATGCAAGTCATTTAAACATCAGCGCAGTCAACATAAACATCATGTACATGTGCAGTATTGATCATGAGTAATGCTCAAGTTCAACAAAATCCAACGACGCAGTAGATGTAGTAGATGTGCACCTTGTCCATTGCACGATTGTCCAGCAATTTCGCCGAAACCCTACCAGCTGACGAAACCGCAATCAGCTGACTCCGGGATGCGTTTCCGTGGTGTGTAATCATCGGTCGGCCTCGGTCGACGTGATCGGGACGAAGTCCGTAGGTTGTAAGTTTGGACTGCTAAGTGCCCCACGCAGTTTTACTTATCGCTCGTCACTCGACAGATATTTGTAACAGACATACACATGTGCGCGCATTTAAAAATAGATCCTGGGATGCGATCCTTAAAATGTGGATCCAAAGTTCGTTGGGAACTGGTTTCGAGGTATCCATCGGGATCTCAGATCTCAAAATCCTTTTGTCAATGGATTGCCTGGGATCTCAGATCACTTTCCAAATCTGAGGGAAGATCTACAAGATCCAGAAAATTTACAAATCCAACAGCCTTATATTTTGCAGCGATGTCCTGCCGTATAAATCGTAGAGAAAATCTTAAATACGTTGTCACGTCATGACATGAGTTTTCATTCCAAGAAGCTCGATCATTAGAAGTGTCTGATTCTCTTCAGAAAATGTGTTCGATGACACATATTTGCAAACTGCAATTTAATATCACTAGCATCGCCATTCACAATCCTGACCCATGGGCCAGTGACTCAATCAAGTCATGACTTTGAAGCAAAGTACTCCAGCTCAGCTACTTCACTGAGCAACAACAATAGAATGCCACTGTTTTGAACGAATCAACTCGGCCTTTGACCAACACGTAGCTGCTGTTCACTGAACACCGTGTTCCGCTCATGTTCACTGAACACCGTGTTCTGCTCGTGTTCACTGAACACCGTGTTCCGCTCATGTTCACTGAACACCGTGTTCCGCTCATGTTCACTAAACACCGTGTTCCGCTCATGTTCACTGAACACCATGTTCCGCTCATGTTCACTGAACACCATGTTCCGCTCATGTTCACTGAACACCGTGTTCCGCTCATGTTCACTGAACACCATGTTCCGCTCATGTTCACTAAACACCGTGTTCCGCTCATGTTCACTGAACACCATGTTCCGCTCATGTTCACTGAACACCATGTTCCGCTCATGTTCACTGAACACCATGTTCCGCTCATGTTCACTGAACACCGTGTTCCGCTCATGTTCACTGAACACCGTGTTCCGCTCATGTTCACTGAACACCGTGTTCCGCTCATGTTCACTGAACACCATGTCCGCTCGTGTTCACTGAACACCATGTTCCGCTCATGTTCACTGAACACCGTGTTCCGCTCATGTTCACTGAACACCGTGTTCCGCTCATGTTCACTGAACACCATGTTCCGCTCATGTTCACTGAACACCGTGTTCCGCTCGTGTTCACTGAACACCGTGTTCCGCTCATGTTCACTGAACACCGTGTTCCGCTCGTGTTCACTGAACACCGTGTTCCGCTCATGATGACGTAACATGAGTTAGTGGACGGTTCGGCAGCACTTCACCGAATGGTAATCACTAGTGGTGCCAGTTTCAGAAGACAAAAATCAAATGACCGACCGATGTCTAAGACCATGATCAGCTGTCCGTCCGAAACTGTCCGAAAATCATTGTTTGTCCGAAATTTGTCCGAAAGCAGAAAAAGTGTTTGATATATAAATGAATTATCTGTGGCACACTTTCTTGTTTAATATAAAAGTAACTAAGTTAAAGGGAAATAATCACCTTTTTCCACAAAAATGGAGTTAGCACTTGAAATCGCCAGACGAGACCAAAATATATTGTAAATTCATCACATTTTGCATGAAAACTTTCCTACCGAAAGATATTTCAAGTTAAAGTTGATAAGCGTTCCACACTTTTAACGACCGGTACTTGCAAGTACTTTTGGTCCTCATCAAACTGCGGGCTTTTCCCGTATTGCTTTTTACGCAATGGAGTGGAGAATATATTGTGCGTTCTGCTTGTTGTGATTATATGCCCGGCGATCTTCTAAAACTAACAGCGATTGGAAAAAGTGGCAATAAAATCGGAAGCTCATCGATGCACATCAACGGCGGCATAGTTAGTGGTTGCGACCCTCAATTTTTGAAAATCGATTCATTTGTTTTCAACATTAGGAGTATTGTATAATTTTTCTGTGGCTGTATATAACACTATGCTTTATATTATCATGAAAAATAATAATTTTTCCCAAAAAAACTAACAAACAATAACACAAAACTGGCAATTAATTCGGAAGCTCATCGATGCACATCGACGGCGACCTATTTAGCGTCGGCGATTTGTTTACAAAGTCATTGTCATGCTTCTCGGCGCACTTTACCATTGTGGCGAGTTGTTCCTGATTAGTATACCCAAGTCCCGCAGCAGGCTTTGTTAATGACGTCACTGGTGCCATTCTTGTGTAGCATTGCAAAATATATCTGATTTTGAGTTGAAAGCTAATTAAAAACTTATTAAAATAGTTTGAATTTTCTTGTTAATCATTATTAAAGGTATTGTATCACTGTATTTCATAGTAGTTGACACTTCAGAAACTTATGACGTAATAATATTGTATCAATATGCATTTCTCTCGCCTTTTGCTATTGTGGCGCAGTGCCGAGTGCTTTGCAAATACTGGTAGGGAAGGACGAATTTGTCAATGACCTTCATGAAGTACACAAGGTACTTGTTTTGTATTTTTTCCAAACTTACAACTTTGAATTTGGGAATAATTTTATTTAATTCTTAAATTTAAATAAAGTAATTTTAAAACCATAACGGTAGCCTAAGAAATTGTTGCTAACAAAATCAAAAGGTCATTATTTCCCTTTAAGTGATTTTCGCGACAAGCCAGGTCATCGATATACAAAATCCTAGATAACAAATTTGAGGTACCTATGCCCTTATGAAGTCCTGCAAGTTTGAAACCCATCGGCTTAAAAATGTGGCTGTGGTATGACCGCAAACTGTTGGAGGTGGGGCCATCGTGTGACCTGGTCTGGTGACCTGACTTGAGATGACTCGAAGTCAAGAATTGCGCATAATGCGGGTAGTTGATTTCCAAACAGGTATGCAAAAAACGGCGGCGCGTGCGCCGCCGTTTTTCCGCTATCCTCGAAAAACCTTAGGGGTGGGCGGATTTCGCCAGCCCGCCCGCCCGCCCGCCCGCCCGCCCGCCAGCCAGCCAGCCAGCCAGCCAGCCAGCCCCGCCCCGCCCCGCCCCGCCCCGCCCCGCCCCGCCCCGCCCCGCCCCGCCCCGCCCCGCCCCGCCTCGTCCCCCCCCCTCTCCAGGGCGCGTGTTAAAGGGAATGTTTCACCTTTCTGAAAGTTGTCAAATATACGCTGGTTGTAGTCGAAAGTATGAAGTAAGTACTGCTGAAAACGATGGTGATATTTTGTAATCTCGAAAAGTCACTTCCTAACCTAACTTTCTACAAATTAGGTTTTTAAATTTGGGATGATGACATCATTATTGAGCTATAGAGAGCTATAGAAAAAACATTTAGCTGCCAACATTTGGCACAATCGTTTCCAGACAATTCTAGCGATTTAAATACATGCATTGTGGAACTGTGTCTTCTCCCGCACAGAACACAATGACGAGTGCGAGGCATTGCGATAGCTCAATATTTATTTAAAAAACAATAAATCCATAACTGAGACTTCAAACAACGTGCAAAACTTCGACTTGGACCGCAACCTATCGCGTTGGCCGTTGTTTACATCGTACTAGCCAAGGTTCGAGAAATACAGGTGGTCGTCTGACTTCCAGGACCAACCATCTTGAACTCGCTGTCAGCCAATCAGCGGCGGGACTAGCCTAGCCCCATTTTGCAAATTAGAAATTGAATTGCTTAAAAACGGATACGTTTTGAGGAAAATCACCTGAATAATATAGACATTTCAATAATGGCCAAAGATAATGGCTATCTCAGTTCAAAACCAATACAAAGGTGAAACATTCCCTTTAAGGCAATTATTCAGAAGAGACAAACTGAAAAATGGCAGTGTTAGCTCAAACCAGACTGGTCGAATTTCTGTCGTGATGCCACAGGCCACTTCGGCAGCCACCCACCCATCTCCGTGGCAACAGCCAGCCGACGCGCGAGGAGCGACCTAGTAACCGCTCCAAATCAGTGTAGATCCGGCGAACCAGCGACGAATTATAAAATACAAATAGCGGTTGAGTGACATATATAGGTATAGACGAGTTAGCGCGGCAATTCTTTTGCTATGGCGGAAGGGCGATATTTGCCGGCCTGTAACTCAAAAACCGCGTGAGGTAGCGCACTGGAAAAAGTTTGAGGACGTAGAGACATTCATAATGAACCAGTAAGACGCCGAAGTTGGCGATGAACGAGCGAGCGCGAAGAAAATGTATGGTGAATTTCAACTCTATCGGGCAAGTAGTTTCTGAGATACAAAAAGGGTGCGCACGTGCGCACGTGCAGAGGCACCCCATCCCTGACTTGTGGGAAAGCGGCGGCTGAGAGGTCCTTAACCACACACCGAATTTGAACACAATCGGCTCAGCCGTTCCTGAGATATATAATAGGGGTGTGCACGTGTGCACGGGCAGAGGCACCCCGCCAATAACTTGTGGGAAAGTGGTGGCTGAGGGTCCCTAACCACACACCAAATTTTAACACAATCGGCTCAGCCGTTGCAGAGTTATTGCGAGGAAACACCTTCCAACACCACTCACGCGGCACGCGCCACGCGCAGTGGTAGTCACCCACGTGAGTCGCCACTGGTCTCAAACAGGGTAGGTTGGATGGGGCTGCTCAGCAAAGAAGCCTGCTTGTCAATCGGGCGTGCGGTTGCAGAGATATTAGCTTGTCAAAAGCGTCGCCACGGGCCGGGTCGGGTCGGGTCGGGTCGGGTCGGGTCGGGCCGCTCATATTCAGATTTTTCCCATATACCACCTAAAGGTCGGGTCGGGCCGCTCATATTCAGATTTTTCCCATATACCACCTAAAGACGAGCCAGCGCGAAGCGCTCGCTCGTAATAACATGGAATACAAATATTCAGCCTGAACGTTCACGGTAATTATCGTCAAATATCGCCTCTCCGCCATAGCGAAAGCATTGCCGCGCTGCGGTGCTAGTGTCGCCTCTAGCGGGAACGCCTGCCGGGCGGCGCAACAGCTGGAGTAGTTCGTCTATACTTATATAGGTCAATGGATTCATGTGACTGGGCTGGCATTCAATGACGACCGATCCCAAGGACCCTGGAATAGCTTTCAAAGTCCCCGGCAGAGCTGACACCATTGCCAGCCAGGCAGGATGTTTCTCAAAGTTGTTGCGCATTGGTTATGGGCAAACAAGCTGAGCTTGCTGAAAGTTTAACAGCCATCCTGGGATAAACGGTATGCAAATGATAACAAAAACAATTGGAAATATTCTGTGAATATAGGGACCAGCCTCTCTACAAGATTGATGCAAATCGGTAGCGCCTGACTAACCAATTAATGTAGTAAAAATATACCAGCTTCACTTCAGATTGATACACCATTAGTTCAATGCAGCTCATAAGCAATCATTGAAATACATTTGTATCCTAATATCACTACGCGTGGGACACCTGCCTCTGTTTCTTATCGGTCTCAATCGGAGTGAGCCCGGCCGGAAGTACTGACCTCTGAATGTGACCCGGCGCGGGTCGTCTGTCGCCGGCTGCTCCCCCAGCCGGCGGTACGGCGGGTCGTCCTCTCCGGTGCTGCCCGCCTTGGTCGGGTAGGTGGGATCACCTCCGACCCGGCCCGTGTACTGCTGCTGCTGCTGCTGCTGCTGCTGCTGCTGCTGCTGCTGCTGCTGCTGCTGCTGCTGCTGCTGCTGCTGCTGATGATGATGATGATCGACGGCACCGTCAGGCAGTGAGACCGCCGCCCGTGCGTCCTGGCTGTCCCGGTCCGGCAGAGGCCGCTTCAGCTGCAAATGATGGACAGGTGTGAGGATGAAGGCAGTGGACACACACGGTGTGAAATATTCGTATAGGACGATTTCGTATGTCGATCTCGTATATGACGTAGATACTCAGCAAATAGAATGCAAAGTCACTGTGTGTGTGTGCACTCTCCCTAGCAGCGATACAGACGAGCACACGAAGCCGCTCCCACCAGCCGCAACATATGTGGCTTACACCGGACGTTTAGTGTATTGTGGGCTATTGCATCAAATATATTAGTCAAGAACCTCGGGGTATCGAAATAGATGAAAATGCCATGAAAACAACTATTAGAACTGCATAAATATCACTTACACTGCTCCAAGGATCTCCAAAGATATATACCCAGACATGGGAGAAGAAACCCTTGGAATATGACACAATAGCATTACTATAGCATTACACAATAGCATTACTAGGATGACTCGTGCAGTGATTCAGCTGCGGGCAGCGGGAGGGGGGGAGGGAGGGAGCTGAGCTGTGCCCCGCGGACTGTGCGGCCTGCGGGAGGAGGGGGAGAGGGAGGGAGGAGAGGAAGAGGAAGGGAGGAGGGGGAGAGGGAGGGAGGAGGGGGAGAGGGAGGGAGCTGAGCGGGAGGAGGGGGAGAGGGAGGGAGGAGGGGGAGAGGGAGGGAGGAGGGGGAGAGGGAGGTAGGAGGGGGAGAGGGAGGAAGCTGAGCGGAAGGAGGGGGAGAGGGAGGGAGCTGACCTGTGCCCCGCGGACTGGACTGTAAGAAAGAGTGAGGCGAGTTACATCAGCCGAGCCAAAGGACGGCTCCACTCGGCCACCAGTTAGAGGTCAGAGGTCAACCCGGGCACTGCACACAGGGTCACAGGTCAGTATTCGGATTCCGACTACCGACCCGCCACGCCGCCCCGATACCGATCAGAGTAAAAAGTGGATCGGTCCAGATTAGTCTGACACTACTCGCAGCTGTCTAGTCTGGATTCAGAGTCAGCTAAAATGAAATTATTTAACACTGCCATAATCAAATCCCTATCCATTACCGGTTTGATAAACTGCGAATACTATTTCGAAAAAGACTGAAAGTTTAGGTATTGCAAGAAACGCAAATATGTAAAACAATTCAAAATATAATATCAGGCTGCAGCACGCCAGCACGCGACAGCACGCGACAGCACGCGACAGCACGCCAGCACGCGACAGCACGCGACAGCACGCCAGCACGCGACAGCACGCGACAGCACGCGACAATCTGGCCGAACGGAAGTATATGGCAGTTTCTGTCCCCCAGCAATCACCTGAGTCAAGAGTCACCGGATCGAGACTAAAAATGTACACAAAAGGTAGTGAATACACTATAATGAAAAATTATTATTGATGACATGACTTTCCCGGAAAGTTGTACAAATGTAAATGTAAAAAAAATGTACTTCGATTTCTCAAAATTTTGCATTTCAATGAAACTGGAAAATCCGATATAGCAGTTTGATAGCCGAGTCTATTATCAGTCATTTGATATATGAAAATGGAATTTATCTTAAAAATTGTACTTTTGACAGCGTTTTCCGCAAACCCTTATTTTTCAACAACAACAAAAACGCAGAACATGACGTCATTCTGACATCATTCCCGGTTCACCTATCATAACCTCATCTTTTTCCTTCAGCCAACATGTGTACAATTGATGTGAGAGAAGGTACTGAAAGTTTGGTGCCGATACTAGTGTTGGTTTAGGAGATATTGCAAAATAACGGGAGGTGGGGGATAGCCCCCCCCCCCCCCCCCCCCCCAGTAAGTCGCGGGTTGAAACAACGGTATAGGGAAATACTTGGCACATTTTATGGTGCTTAAATGCTTTTCCTGCTCGTTATTGTGATATATATATATATATATATATATATATATATATATATATATATATATATATCTATCTATCTATCTATCTATCTATCTATCTATCTATCTATCTATCTATCTATCTATCTATCTATCTATCTATCTATCTATCTATCTATCTATCTATCTATCTATCTATCTATCTATCTATCTATCTATCTATCTATCTATCTATCTATCTATCTATCTATCTATCTATCTATCTATCTATCTATCTATCTATCTATCTATCTATCTATCTATCTATCTATCTATCTATCTATCTATCTATCTATCTATCTATCTATCTATCTATCTATCTATCTATCTATCTATCTATCTATCTATCTATCTATCTATCTATCTATCTATCTATCTATCTATCTATCTATCTATCTATCTATCTATCTATCTATCTATCTATCTATCTATCTATCTATCTATCTATCTATCTATCTATCTATCTATCTATCTATCTATCTATCTATCTATCTATCTATCTATCTATCTATCTATCTATCTATCTATCTATCTATCTATCTATCTATCTATCTATCTATCTATCTATCTATCTATCTATCTATCTATCTATCTATCTATCTATCTATCTATCTATCTATCTATCTATCTATCTATCTATCTATCTATCTATCTATCTATCTATCTATCTATCTATCTATCTATCTATCTATCTATCTATCTATCTATCTATCTATCTATCTATCTATCTATCTATCTATCTATCTATCTATCTATCTATCTATCTATCTATCTATCTATCTATCTATCTATCTATCTATCTATCTATCTATCTATCTATCTATCTATCTATCTATCTATCTATCTATCTATCTATCTATCTATCTATCTATCTATCTATCTATCTATCTATCTATCTATCTATCTATCTATCTATCTATCTATCTATCTATCTATCTATCTATCTATCTATCTATCTATCTATCTATCTATCTATCTATCTATCTATCTATCTATCTATCTATCTATCTATCTATCTATCTATCTATCTATCTATCTATCTATCTATCTATCTATCTATCTATCTATCTATCTATCTATCTATCTATCTATCTATCTATCTATCTATCTATCTATCTATCTATCTATCTATCTATCTATCTATCTATCTATCTATCTATCTATCTATCTATCTATCTATCTATCTATCTATCTATCTATCTATCTATCTATCTATCTATCTATCTATCTATCTATCTATCTATCTATCTATCTATCTATCTATCTATCTATCTATCTATCTATCTATCTATCTATCTATCTATCTATCTATCTATCTATCTATCTATCTATCTATCTATCTATCTATCTATCTATCTATCTATCTATCTATCTATCTATCTATCTATCTATCTATCTATCTATCTATCTATCTATCTATCTATCTATCTATCTATCTATCTATCTATCTATCTATCTATCTATCTATCTATCTATCTATCTATCTATCTATCTATCTATCTATCTATCTATCTATCTATCTATCTATCTATCTATCTATCTATCTATCTATCTATCTATCTATCTATCTATCTATCTATCTATCTATCTATCTATCTATCTATCTATCTATCTATCTATCTATCTATCTATCTATCTATCTATCTATCTATCTATCTATCTATCTATCTATCTATCTATCTATCTATCTATCTATCTATCTATCTATCTATCTATCTATCTATCTATCTATCTATCTATCTATCTATCTATCTATCTATCTATCTATCTATCTATCTATCTATCTATCTATCTATCTATCTATCTATCTATCTATCTATCTATCTATCTATCTATCTATCTATCTATCTATCTATCTATCTATCTATCTATCTATCTATCTATCTATCTATCTATCTATCTATCTATCTATCTATCTATCTATCTATCTATCTATCTATCTATCTATCTATCTATCTATCTATCTATCTATCTATCTATCTATCTATCTATCTATCTATCTATCTATCTATCTATCTATCTATCTATCTATCTATCTATCTATCTATCTATCTATCTATCTATCTATCTATCTATCTATCTATCTATCTATCTATCTATCTATCTATCTATCTATCTATCTATCTATCTATCTATCTATCTATCTATCTATCTATCTATCTATCTATCTATCTATCTATCTATCTATCTATCTATCTATCTATCTATCTATCTATCTATCTATCTATCTATCTATCTATCTATCTATCTATCTATCTATCTATCTATCTATCTATCTATCTATCTATCTATCTATCTATCTATCTATCTATCTATCTATCTATCTATCTATCTATCTATCTATCTATCTATCTATCTATCTATCTATCTATCTATCTATCTATCTATCTATCTATCTATCTATCTATCTATCTATCTATCTATCTATCTATCTATCTATCTATCTATCTATCTATCTATCTATCTATCTATCTATCTATCTATCTATCTATCTATCTATCTATCTATCTATCTATCTATCTATCTATCTATCTATCTATCTATCTATCTATCTATCTATCTATCTATCTATCTATCTATCTATCTATCTATCTATCTATCTATCTATCTATCTATCTATCTATCTATCTATCTATCTATCTATCTATCTATCTATCTATCTATCTATCTATCTATCTATCTATCTATCTATCTATCTATCTATCTATCTATCTATCTATCTATCTATCTATCTATCTATCTATCTATCTATCTATCTATCTATCTATCTATCTATCTATCTATCTATCTATCTATCTATCTATCTATCTATCTATCTATCTATCTATCTATCTATCTATCTATCTATCTATCTATCTATCTATCTATCTATCTATCTATCTATCTATCTATCTATCTATCTATCTATCTATCTATCTATCTATCTATCTATCTATCTATCTATCTATCTATCTATCTATCTATCTATCTATCTATCTATCTATCTATCTATCTATCTATCTATCTATCTATCTATCTATCTATCTATCTATCTATCTATCTATCTATCTATCTATCTATCTATCTATCTATCTATCTATCTATCTATCTATCTATCTATCTATCTATCTATCTATCTATCTATCTATCTATCTATCTATCTATCTATCTATCTATCTATCTATCTATCTATATATATATATATATATATATATATATATATATATATATATATATATATATATATATATATATATATATATATATATATATATATATATATATATATATATATATATATATATATATATATATATATATATATATATATATATATATATATATATATATATATATATATATATATATATATATATATATATATATATATATATATATATATATATATATATATATATATATATATATATATATATATATATATATATATATATATATATATATATATATATATATATATATATATATATATATATATATATATATATATATATATATATATATATATATATATATATATATATATATATATATATATATATATATATATATATATATATATATATTGGAAAGAAATGCACTTCGTTTCGCATTAATATTTATCTAACCCCCCCCCCCCCCCCCCCCTAGGGCGAGGGTTAAATCAATTTACAATAAAATAGCATAACCCTTAAACCTAATGATTTTGGACATAGTATTGAACTAGCAATCCGGTTATCAGTATGAAACGGTGGAAAAACAGAACCTTGGGACCAAAATCAAAATCCCGTCCCGCTAGCGCTAACGCTGGGGATTGAAGCCATCCCATAATATTTCATCCCACTTGATACACAGAGTATAATTTAATCACCACCTACCCGGCGATAAAGAGCTAGGTATCCACCTAGAAGAGTATCCACGAAAATACTCCAGCCTTATACAAGCCGACGCTGGCTATCTTCGCCTGGCGACCACCAATGAATATATGGTGTGTCGACACAAGTTAGGATTCTGCTTATCGTCTTTCGTTGATCGACAAAAGACGATAAGCAGAATCCTAACTACATAGCAGTGTTCGTCACGGGCCCACCAACCCCCAGCCCGACCCGGCCCAGGCCCATGAACACCAAGCCCAGGCCCGGACCAGGCCCGGTCAAATTAATAATATTGATGCCCAGGCCCGGTCCGGCCCGTTCAGATTAAGCATATCATTATTTTCAAAAAATTTGCAATCATTATCCTAGCGTATTTACTTGTATACTATAAATGAGAAACAATGAACCAACTATGCTAACAAACAAAAAAAATCCACAGCCACAGCAACAGTGTGTTGCTGTGTAAGTGAACTGCTGGTTAAAATATGTGTTGAGCTCGGACCTGAGCTTGTGCGACGCGCGCATTACTTCAAAATTGTCAGACCCAGGCCCATCCAGAGCCCAGTGATTTCCTTAAAATTGAGGTCCGGCCCAAGCCCAGCCCAAGCCCAGCCCAGGCCCAGCCCAGGTCCAGTCCAGGTCCAGCCCAGGCCCAGCCCAGGTCCAGCCCAGGTCCAGCCCAGGTCCAGCCCAGGTCCAGCCCAGGCCCAGCCCAGGCCCAGCCCAGGCCCAGCCCAGGCCCAGCCCAGGCCCAGCCCAGGCCCAGCCCAGGTCCAGCCCAGGCCCAGCCCAGGCCCAGCCCAGGCCCAGCCCAGGCCCAGCCCAGGCCCAGCCCAGGCCCAGCCCAGGCCCAGCCCAGGCCCAGCCCAGGCCCAGCCCAGGCCCAGCCCAGGCCCAGCCCAGGCCCAGCCCAGGCCCAGCCCAGGCCCAGCCCAGGCCCAGCCCAGGCCCAGCCCAGGCCCAGCCCAGGCCCAGCCCAGGCCCAGCCCAGGCCCAGCCCAGGCCCAGGCCCAGCCCAGGCCCAGCCCAGGCCCAGCCCCAGCCCAGGCCCAGCCCAGGCCCAGCCCAGGCCATGCCCAGCCCATGGCCCAGCCCCAGCCCAGGCCCAGCCCAGGCCCAGCCCAGGCCATGCCCAGCCCATGGCCCATAGGGCCAGCCCAGCCCATGACGAACTCTGCTACATATGTATCAATAACTTTATGAACTTAGCCCAAAAAGTTATAGATTTCATGGCAAATAATTTAATTTTCATTTCAATTAATAAGAAGTTGGTCGCCCATACCCTTGGTATTTCGTAGAAACAATCTATTTTCGAACGTCCCCCTTCCCTGATGCATGCAGTTCGTTTCCAGTATTTGAATATAACAAAGCAAAAAAATGTTACCATCACTTAATTAATTGCTTACATTGGTCTAATTGAGCTTAACCCTATTTGTAACAGGGGGGGGGGCGGATTCCGTCCCCCCCCCCCCCCCCCTCATGTTTTTCGCAGATATCTCCAGAACGGCTGGGAGCAGGCCCATGCAATTTTGGGGCTTTTCATAGAATTGAATACCGCATGTGGAGTCAAAATTTTGAGTTCTTAACCTGAACAGAGGCGGTTCCAGGGCACAGTTTTGGGTGGGTTCGGAGGCGACATTTGGCGATAATACGGAAATGCGATCTTCACGGTTTCTTCCTAACTTCCTCAAGTATGAAGGAGTTACATCGGTTTACGGTGATTGAAACAAGTGCAAATTAGTTGATGTTATTGAAATACCATAAAAATTCCATGGCAGAGGCGGTTTCAGGGGCTTGAAAAGGGGGGTTTCCAGGAAGTATTCAATGCTTGGCGGGAAGCCAATAGAGCGATGTAAGGGACATTTATAGCTATCAAGATGTAAAAGAGAGCTTCTGCTTCCATTATTTGCATAATTTATTACTTATAGAGTTGCAGGGGCGTGTTCAGGCACATGAAAAGAGGGATGACTGACATGGTGATGACGATATGCCAGCGATAACGGCGCAATAGACGTTTAGCTTATAATGATATATGCACATATGAGGCCAGGAAAGGGAATAAAGTCATTTTTTGCAGAGGCGCGCTCAGGAATGGAAGAAAGGGGGTCATATTATTGCAAGGAAACTAAGAGGCATGGGCGTACAATGACATAACATACTGCAGTTTTCGGATGAAACACGCACCAAAGGCTACTCTACGAACGATTATAAGATAATAGGCGAGTCCAGGTAGGGTAAAAAAGGGGGTAAGCAATGTTAATTGAAGTTGTATGAGAAATAGTCACTGTTGACTAGTTAGTATCATAATAGCGGATAATATACTTATCAAAAGGTCTTGCGCCGCCCCAGTTTGGATCCTGGATACGCCTATGATGAAGTACAACATGCAAAAAGGAACTATCTACGATCAGTAACATATTTATAGTGCTGGGTAGCAACTTGTCTGCGGTAAAAAAAAATCCCAATTTGACCTCTCTTTTTCACTAACCTGGTACCGCCTATGGAAAAAATTTGATTAATAACTGTTTCTTCTAATGTCACAATCACAGACCATTTCATTTATTAAAAAAAAAAATTATTACGCATTTACTTCACCCCCATATTGAGTGACCTGCACACGCCTATCATTTTTGAATTTTCAAACGTCACCGTTATATATCAATTTCCAACTCAATATCTATCGATTCCGATTAGTTGTGTTAAAATCGGTCGATAAACATGAAAGCTATGTTGGATCAAAAATACCACTAAATTTTGTCGTTTTTGCCCCCCTGTTGCCCCCCTATCCAAAATGTAGATTTGTTTATTATTTACAAATGTAGATCGTGTTGAGGGGAACCAAACAACGTTTCATTTTTGAAAATCGGACGGGTAGGTCTCGAGATCTCCGGGGGGGGGCGGAATCCACCCCCCCCCCCCTGTTACAAATAGGGGTAGCCAGGAGCCTGTTACAAATAGGGTTAAAGGGAGTGTGCCTACTCACATCGCTTATCTGGGGTTGTTGACACTGGTTTACAGAACACAATTTTCTGAATTGACTCATGACTTTGTTTCTCCAGTTTCGCCCTAGTTTCAGAGATATTCCAAAGACTCCAGGTACTGGCTGCGAGCAAAAATTATCGAGTAGTCTCCAGAGGGCTTCCGCTACTAGAAGCACTGCAACTATCGAATAAGCTGCTAGCATATCGTTAGCGCCAGCCAATAGCAGTTCCACAAAACAGCTCGTGCGCGCTGATAGCAGCAGCCGAACAGTACCGTCTGTCCCCCTACACAGCAACGCTTGATGGCCATTTGTCAACGAAGATATCAATTTAGAGCTACGAAACTTGCACATAATAAAGTTCACAGTGGCAAGAACATGCTGCACAAAACTTGTCTCTCTATCTTGCATGATGTGACCGTAATTTGATTGTCTTATGTGCGCCGTTTTACATAACATCACTATAGTGGCGATCGTTTTATAGATATCGAAACAAAAAATAAGCAAAAAGCAACATAAGTAAAAATTCAACTAACGGGGCTCCAGATGTGAATTTCATCATATCCAACAATCAACCCAATAGCTACTTACCGTATGAAAAATATGTTTGACATTCCAAAACAGTAGGCACACTCCCTTTAAACATCATTGTATCACTCAATTTTAAGCGTAGGAAAATTGCTCTTCCCTTACGTCGCCCATACATTTGGTACTTCGTAGAAACAATCTAAGTTATTGTCACTTTTCACCGTTCAACAAATTGAAACAAAGACGCCGGATATGTCGCGCTCCCAATAGTGAAGGGAAAACACCGGTCATGAACTCCGAAGGAAGTATTTGTACCTGTCCCTTTTAATTTCCCAAAATTTAATTTTCGAAATAGAAAAAAGTTGTTATTTCACTCTTAAATTGAAACTCGATTATTTTGATACCATACATGTGGCATACAATAATGCAGAGAAAAAAATCATCAAAAGGTCTTTATTTCACTTTAATAATCAGTCAAATCTCAAGAGTTCGCTTCATTAGCCAGGACTACATGTCGAACTATGACCTCCACCGGCATCTCAACGTCAACAAGACGGCAGTGAAGTCCGTGGTTACCACAGCAACTGGCGGACGATTCGCTGTAGCGGGACGAAATATCAGCAACCCGGCCGATCGGCCAGCTGATCGGATGATGAAAACCAGCGTCAGATAAACACCGGCGGCATGTGACCGCACCACCGCGGCCAGTGCTGTAGCCAGGGCTCTGGAACATTCACATGGAACAAGCGCAACAGTTCCAGTCGCAACGCCGCCCACTACACAAATGGTAAACGAAGAGCGAAGCCATTTGGTCATGGTTAGTTAATTGCACTCTTCACTGTTCATCTATCCCAAGAAGCCCATAACCTTCAGATAAAGCAGTGGGGTGCTTAGTAGATTTTTCATATGGGGCATACCAAGTGCTCCACTTCCTGATCCATGTAGAATATTCTGTATTTCGCCAATGTCTGTGAAAAACGGTAACTCACAGATTAACACTTCATCCGATACAAAATGACGGTATCCGTATCACACAGGTATATCCGACTCACACACGGTCGACCTGTGGATGTGCGTTTGCCGATAATGCTATCTTCAAACACGCTGATCCAAATATAGACCTAGGCAGGGGCGTAGGAACTATGTTCAAGTTTGGGGGGGGGGGGGGGCAGGAGGCATTCTGAAGTCGATTCTTTCCATGCAACGCCCATAGGCGTAATGTTAAAATCCAGAATGTTGGGGAGGCTGCCCCCCCCCCCCCCCTGCCCCCCTGTTCCTACGCCTATGGACCTAGGTACCAAGAATTGCCATTATTTTGTTAGTCCTTAAGATTTATCAAATTATGTCCACGCGACTACTTCCCACCTTACAAAGTTCAAGAGGCCATTGATGTACAAGGTCTAGAGTTCGAGACACTCATTTTATCGTTGAACTTTAAGTGTAAAATTGTTGAGAATGTTTCATGAGTAGTCTTCAATATCAGTCATTCACACCTGTCGAACGAGTCTTCTCGAGAGCATGCCTCCCGAACGAAAGTGATAGAGAAAATATTCAACAACGATGAAAAATGCATAACAATGAAAAATGCATAAAATTCGTCTAACATAAGAATACAGCGCAGGGCATGCATTAGTATCACGCTGATGGCTCAATTTGAATTGTTATCAACTTC
Source organism: Chirona hameri (assembly GCA_036785665.1). Taxonomy (NCBI): domain Eukaryota; kingdom Metazoa; phylum Arthropoda; class Thecostraca; order Balanomorpha; family Balanidae; genus Chirona; species Chirona hameri. The sequence goes on from JAXIVJ010000856.1 coordinate 119,735, forward strand.
ATAATACGCAAATCGCAATCAACAAAACAATACAGCCAAGTGACGAAATTGACAAATATAGCGAGGGTACTCGCACATAGAAAAAAGGCATATTCAACATTACAGAATTCATGCTCCCCATAGTGAGATAAATATGCGCAACATTCATCAAGAAAGTTCGTCAACATGATCGAGATCATTGTTTGAGAAACTGGTTCGGATTTCCAGCTAAATCAACCAGACGGGTTGGACAACGCCAGAAGCATGGTGAGGTTAAGCACTGGTTGACATGTGAGGTAGACACCATCATATCAGCAGTAGTTGGATGCAAGCATCAGACATGTAGGCAAATGCCTATATATGATTGTAAACGCTGCACAACTGCGTGGCAATAAGTGCGCGTACGCCTGATATCCAAGACTGACATACTTTCAGGTCATGTAAATATCAGGCATTGACCTTCGACCCTGTTGTTTTCCCATAAACTCTGCCAGAATACCTTACAGCGCAAATCACGGTGCACCCCCTACCCGCCACATGACCGACCTGAGTTTATATCTTACAACAACAACAAAAAAAAACAGACATTAAATTCCACAACATCAAAACAAAACCGAGAACGCTGACCAAGTTTCTCAATGCCTCAATTCTGGATACCGATTCTGGATGTCACGTGACGCAATGACACACACACACACAGTGCCGGTGGCGTCACGGTGCCGGGCCGACCGTCACGTGTATTCAACACGGCCGACCTCTGGGCTCTGACTCCGGAGGCCAGTCAGCCACTCACCGTTCGGCTGACGACAGATCACTCTGATCACTGATCAGCGGCGGGGCGGGGCGGGGGGGGGGGGGGGGCTGCCACTGCAGGCCGAGCCATCAGTCGGTCCCTGCTGCAGCGGCCGGCGCCAGGGATGGACCGGACAGGCCGCCGCCGCCGCGCCGGCCACGCTGACGGCGCCTAGTGAAGATCGGCCGCAGTCCCAACACCAACTGTAGGACGCAGGCCTTTTAAATGTCACAAGTCCTGCCTGATGGCAGGGGAAATCACCCCTGCTCCGTGATGTCACCGTTCCCTAAAACCACACGCCAACTGACGGACAGCACTAAGGCAGAACACATAATTATACAGCCGACAGGAGACCTGATAACCTACCCGGATGACAAATGATGACAGCAGACAGCAGAGCTACACCGTGGCCTGGTGGATAGCTGCTTCACGCCACTCCTGACGTCACGGAGACGTCAGAGACACAGACCAGTCGGGCCTGGTCCCGGGCCGACAAACCGAGACCGGAGCGGGCTAACTGGCTGCGGACATCACAGCTCAAAGAGGTGACACGTTCCATGTCCGACAACCAAAAACGTCCCGGAACTCAGGGGTGGTAACAAATACTGAGACTCGGCAGGATGCCTCGTCAGGCAACCCGAAACTCACTCGTCCCTGAGGATCACGGCTGCGGAGTCGACATCATTTTAGCAACTCTGCCTCCGATTACGGCCTGAAAAAATCGACTCCGACTCCGACTCCAACTCCAACTCCGGCCTATATCCGTTCTCCCATCGCATGCTAAACAATATCTGCAATGCCATCTATCTTTTCCGTTTGTTTTTATTCTTAACAGTATGGAGAACAATGCTACGCCGCCCGAACACGGGCGTGCCGGCCGCGCGTCCAGCCCAGTCGCGCTCGCCTGCAGGCGGCGGAATAAAATGAAGATAAGAACGTGAGACCGGCACAACTGTGTATGTCTCGTCGAGACGCGTCCGACATTGCGCAGCACGACATACCTGGTTCACCACATGACCTTAAATTACCTTGATCTGAGGTCAAATTTTGAATTTGACTTAAGTAACCTGGTCATCATGGTATGATTCGAATCTCCTTAACGAAGCGAGCGCGATGATATTAAAATGGGCGCCGTGTGACCGTAAGAGTCGGTGCGTCCAAACCCCCAATCATCATCAGATGACGTAAAAATTATTGCCCTATCTTTATCAGGCGCAAATCTACCGCAAGTTGAGTAAACTTTCCACTCGATTCTTTTTCCACTCATTTTCTTTCGAAAGGGATGTAAAGTTAATGTCCCTAGGCCGACGCCTATTCTACCGACCAAAATAATCACCAATTGCCAAAAAGTCGACTCGGACTCCGGGCCGGAATCGGTAAGATTTTAGCGATTCCGACTCCGACTGGGGGTCAAAACTGCCGACTCCGACCGACTCCGACTCCGACTCCGACTCCGACTCCGACTCCGACTCCGACTCCGACTCCGACTCCGACTCCGACTCCGACTCCGACTCCGCAGCCCTGCTAAGAATGTTCCGAGAACATTGAAAACTGCCTCATTCTTGTGTCGTTATTCAGTATACGCAGTTTGGATTGGGATTAAGCGTTAGATTACAACGGTAATCTGCTTAGCAGCCACTCAGTAACAATCGAGCAAGCGAAAGTGTCGTCCAATTATAAACCAATCCATTAGTTGTTTGCCATCACTGATTACAAATGTATTGCAGAAACTGATTGAAAGATAATTAATCGTTGATGCACATTCGGTGGGTTCGTGTAAACCCAAAACCACACATTCGCCCGCACACACAAGCTTGCGCATATCGAGAGCACTTGTATGCCATTTTACTAATTTTTCATGTTCTCAAGTCATGGCAGCGCTCGACATCTGGATAATAAGTGTACCTACTTAGCAGACTTGTGCTCGATTCCAGTGGAATCGAATCCGATTCCGGAACCGATTCCGTCTGTACTGGAATCGATTCCGTTCGTACTGGAATCGGAATCGGATTCGAATCCATTGGCATCTGGGTGGAATCGGAATCAGGTGGTCAATATCATCAACGGCACACAGCTGTGCCTCTACAATAGCATGAAGTTAGAAATGTAAAAGATACCGGAAACCTGTCACGTATTATCATTGTCATAAATACAAAATAATTCAATCTTGCCTCAATAAAAAATAATTAAAACTGTAGTTAAACAGACACCAAACGAATTGCATTTGAACGGCCAGCCACACGTTCCCTCAATAAATTGGTCCAGTGGGGCAGTCACCGGCCAGTCCGTCTATATCTCGTGTGACACGCAACAGTCCGCGCGGCACGGTCCCTGTGTGGGAGCACGCGTGGCACCGTCCCTGTGTGGGAGCACGCGCGGCACGGTCCCTGTGTGGGAGCACGCGCGGCACGGTCCCTGTGTGGGAGCACGCGCGGCACGGTCCCTGTGTGGGAGCACGCGCGGCACGGTCCCTGTGTGGGAGCACGCGCGGCACGGTCCCTGTGTGGGAGCACGCGCGGCACGGTCCCTGTGGGAGCACGCGCGGCACGGTCCCTGTGTGGGAGCACGCGCGGCACGGTCCCTGCGTGGGAGCACGCGCGGCACGGTCCCCGTGTGGGAGCACGCGCGGCACGGTCCCTGTGGGAGCACGCGCGGCACGGTCCCTGTGTGGGAGCACGCGCGGCACGGTCCCTGTGTGGGAGCACGCGCGGCACGGTCCCTGTGTAGGAGCACGCGCGGCACGGTCCCTGTGTGGGAGCACGCGCGGCACGGTCCCTGTGTGGGAGCACGCGCGGCACGGTCCCTGTGGGAGCACGCGCGGCACGGTCCCTGTGTGGGAGCACGCGCGGCACGGTCCCTGTGTGGGAGCACGCGTGGCACCGTCCCTGTGCGGGAGCACGCGTGGCACCGTCCCTGTGCGGGAGCACGCGCGGCACGGTCCCTGTGTGGGAGCACGCGCAGCACGGTCCCCGTGCGGGAGACCACCAGTGGCCTTCCTCCCCTCCCGTCACTAACGAATCGATCAGCTATCCCGTGCTATGTGCCACGTTCAGCGGCCGCTGCTTAGCAACGGGCCCCATGCGGCCTCACGGATGGCTGGGCAGATATACACACAGGCGACCAGGCAGTGGGCAGCACTGGCGGATCCAGGGGGAGGGCATCAGGGGAAAATGCCCCCCCCCCCCCCCGCGCGTTCCCAATTTATCGTAAAATCGTAAATATTGTATTTGCAGCCGTCAAAATCCAGCTATCCACAGTACAAAACGGAAAATTTCGCGCCGCTTCGCGGCATGACACAACTTTCGCAATTGCTTATACAAATTTTGAAAATGGGAAAATGAATTCCATTAAGTGTCTGGCAGAGGCTCTCCTTGGCGGTAATTGCTGGCACTGGCGGATCCAAGGGGGGGGGGGCATCAGGGGCAAATTCCCCCCTCCACAGGAATCTGGGAGGGGCATTCAATAAACCTATGCCCCCGCGTGTTCCCTGCACTGAACGTCAAAAACAATGATCTTAGGAGAAAACTTCATGAACACGGAAGTTTGTTTCGAGTGATTGAATTTGAAGTTCGTATGCATCCCTTTCCTTCAATAATAGACAAAACAGCGCACCTGATGCAATTCAAGCAGCCCCGGTGACACTTACCCGCGCCCCGCTGGGGGGAGGGGGCAGAATCTGTCCCCCCTTCCCGAATTTTTTTTCCTCAATAACTTGAAAACTATGATAGATATCAACGTCAAACTTGCAGTACCTTATGCTGCATCAATAATACGTCTTCGCACACAATTTCAATTAAATTGATGTAGTATTTTGGGAGATAATGACGTTTTAATGACGTCATGTCATTCTTGGTGGAAAAACCATAAATGTTTGAACAATCGTAGAAAATCGAGTTTTGAAGCAAATTGCGAATTAAAAACCTCCAAAGAAAGAAATGACATTCTCTTCAAAATGGCTATCTCGAAATTTCTACTTTTTTTTGTTTTTGACCCCAAAAAATATGAAAACTTTTTTCGGAAAAAAAATCAACAAATTCAATTGTTGTAGATTTGAAAAGTGAATTTCTTAAGCGCGAATACCAAAATAAGGTGACCGACCCAAATCCGGATACAAAATGAGGTACCTTTTTGCCACACAAAAAAAAATGCCCCCCCCCCCCCCCCCCCACGGAGAGAGCCTGGATCCGCCAGTGGTGGGCAGTGCAACCGCCGACCAACAACATGGCAACAGCCGACGGGTACAGGACTCAAGAGGACGGGTACAGGACTTAACACCGGGCTTAGGCTTGCGCTGAATCCAGGGACGACGATGAGCAGAAACCAATGTGGAGAACATTCTCCGATTGGATGCGTCGAAATTTGTATCCATGGGGTCGTTTGTTCCATCCACACCAGTATAGAGACTAGCATAGAAAGCATACAGAAGCACCAGTTTATGGAGACCGAACGTGTGTGGCAACACCGGTCCCACCAGCTCGCCACCACCAGGAGCACGGGCGTAGCGAGCATGTGTGGTAATGCCGGTATAAAGATTAGTGTGGTAATGCCGGTATCAGGTAATGCCGGTATTAGTGTGCACGACACACGTAAGATACACCCCTTACATAAATTATCAATATAAATCAGTAATGCAACACAGCACCACATACCATGAATACAGTCAGTTCTTGTATTCATTTCTGATGTGCGGGGCAGTCATAGGCGTACCCAGGAATTCGCCAAGGTAGCACCAGTTGTATAGGTCCCCGGAGCGGCAGGGCCCCTTTCCAAGACTTTTACCACCAACACAGCGAAAACATTTTGTTGAGGTCGGGGTAGGGTACATAATTAAAATGCGTTGTTGAGCGTGTGGGTAAATAATGCAAATACAAAGTTCATCTCAGATCCAACGTGATTTTAAGTCGTGATTTGAAGGAAGGGTTCTTCATCCTGAAACGGTTATTATCTGGCTTAAAAGAGATCTCGGTGGTTCTGTTGGGCCCACCGAGGCCTCGGAAGATAGGTCTTGAAGGGCCTAGCAGGGATGCCCCACAGACCGGCCAAGGGCGACATAAGGCCGACCGAGGACGCCACAGTTTGGACGAGGGTCCCTCGCGCTGACCGAGCGTCCTTTCAGGCCGGTTCAGGGCCCCTCAGGCCGACTGAGGTCCACTCAGGCCCTCAGTTCCCAGCAGTTCCCTCGGATCGATCGAAGGCCCCTAGGGGTGGCTGAGTGCACCCTCAGGCCGATCGAAGGCCGCTTGAGCCGACCGAAGGGCACTCTGACCGACCAAGGGCCCCTCAGACCGATCGAAGGCTTTCTCAGGTCCATCGAAGGCTCCTCAGGCCGACCGAGGGCTCCTCAGCCGGTCAATGACCCATCAGGCCGACCGAGGGCTCCTCAGGACGACCGAGGGCTCCCTCAGGACGACCGAGGGCTCCGTTAGCACGACCGAGGGTCCCTTCAGGACGACCGAGGGCTCCCTCAGGACGACCGAGGGCTCCCTCAGGACGACCGAGGGTTCCCTCAGGACGACCGAGGGCTCCCTCAGTACGACCGAGGGCTCCCTCAAGACGACCGAGGGCTCCCTCAGGACGACCGAGGGCTCCCTCGGGACGACCGAGGGCCCCCTCAGGCCGACCGAGGGCTCCCTCAGGACGACCGAGGGCTCCCTCAGGCCGACCGAGGACTCCCTCAGGACGACCGAGGGCTCCCTCAGGACGACCGAGGGCTCCCTCAGGACGACCGAGGGCTCCCTCAGGACGACCGAGGGCTCCCTCAGGACGACCGAGGGCTCCCTCAAGCCGACCGAGGGCTCCCTCAGGACGACCGAGGGCTCCCTCAGGCCGACCGAGGGCACCCTCAAGACGACCGAGGGCCATTTGGACTGTCCATTGTTCATCTCCGGCCGGCCAAGGTCCATCTCAGGCCGACTGTGGACCCTTCAGGCAGACCGAGGGCACTCTCATGCCAACTGAGGGCCCTCACAAGCCGCCCAAGGGCCATCTCAGGGAGACCAAGCACCTTCTTAGGCCATCCGAAGGCCATCCAAGGACGACCAATGGCCCCTCAGGCCGACATAGGAGTGACGGCCCCTCAGACCGACAGAAGGCCCCTCAGGGCTCAGGCGGTCCTAGGGCAACCTCATGTAAACCAAGGGCACCCTCAAGCCGGCCGAGAGCCTTTTCAGGCCGACCGCGAGGGCCCCTCAGGCCATCCGAGAGCTATCTTAGGACGACTAAGGCCCCTTCAGGCCGATTGAGGGCCCCTTCAGGGCGACTGAGGGCCCCTTCAGGACGACTGGGTGCCCCTCAGGCAGACTGAGGACCCCTCAGGCCGAATCCCCCCCCTCAGGCCGACTGAGGGTCCCTTCAGGCCGACTAAGGGCCCCTAAGGCCGACTGAGGGCTACCTCAGGTCGATTAAGGGCCCCTCAGGCCAACCGAGGGCCCTCATGCCGACTGAGTGCCCCTCAGGCCCACAGGGCCCCTTCAGACCGACCGAGTGCCCCTTCAGATCGACTGAGGGCCCCTTCAGGCCGACTGAGGGCCCTTCAGTGCGACTGAGGGTCCATCAGGCCGACTGAGTGTCCTGGGACCCTCAGTCGCCGAGGGGGCCCTGTCGGCCCGAGAGGTACTCAGTCGTCATGAGGGGCCCTCAGTGGGACTGAGTGATGGCCGACTGGGGGCCCCTCAGGCCGACTGGGGCCCTCAGGCCCAAGGCTCCCCCTCCCTCAGGCCGACTTAGGGCCCCTGAGGCCGATTGAGGGCCCCTGAGGCCGACTGGGGCCCCTCAGGCCGACCGGGGGCCCTCAGGTCGACTGAAGGCCCCAAGACCGGTTAGGGCCCATTAGACAAAAATGAAATGGCCCCTCAGCTCAAGGGGGTACCCGCGGGTGTACAGGGTACCCCCTTGGATACGCCCTTGGCTGGGGCTTAAAATATATTTAGGTTAATTTATAAAGCCGATAAAACCGTTAAAAAGGGACTAAAACGTGAATGTCTTGCACGCGTAAAAAGCAAGCCAGTCGACACGTTACTTGAAATGTGACAATTGGCATTCCCACTAGAACGGAACCGATAAGTGGACAAAAAGTCGCACATCGACAAGCAGCGGTCGGCGGGGCCTCTTGTTTACCAGCCTCTTCGGCTGATTTGCTGAACCAGATGTGTTGCAAAAACTGACGATAGGCAACGGCGGGGGCAAGTCAAGTCAACAGTTCCTAGATAAGAATATCTATGCTGTTGAGCAGGGGCCCACTTGGGTACCGATATGCATTCACTAATCAGTGTTAAGTGGAGCCTTACAAACCTTGACATGTGTTTTGAATGAATGCACTGTAAGGATATGACAGGGTTTGGACTCTGGACCGGTTTTGCGGACACGGGTGTAAAAAGAATCTTCACGCGTCAGTTTTAAACCAATCCTGACAAACTTGGCGTCAAAATGTTGGAAATTAAGTTGACTTTCATTTGCCATGCTCAAAAGTTAAATATATTTACTCTGAGTATGAATAGTTTAGCGTAAAAGACAAAACAGTGGCCAAAAAACGCGTTTTTCAGAGTAAAAAATATTTGGTCGCAAAGTGCCGTAGTACCACAACCATATGCTTGGCGGAGTTCGCGCTATGCTCATTCTCTTGTTCATTCAATTTGCTTTCAGAGCATATAGAGTTCAATTAATTCCTCACATTATATTTAGACGCTGCGTTGGATCTTAGCCGAACCGATCAGAGTAAAAACTATATTCAAATAGGCCAATTTAGTAGCAATTTCCCATATAACCATTATTCTACAATACTTATCCGGGTTCCAAATAGTAAAAATTGCAGATGGATCGATTGAGCAAAGCCTAAGGAAAAAAAGGTGGCATTGTCAATCTTCTGCGAGCTATATTGACGGTGCAATTAATGGTTTCGTGCTCGCGGGTTGTTGTTGACCTCACCTTGAAAAATAAACACCCTCTTGTAAAAAAAGTTTTTGTTTTGTTAAAGGCCTACATCGATTAGAAAACCAATAGCTATTATACCTGAACATCTTGTCTACAGATCCTATTGGTTTTCCTGCCGATTTAACGCGTTTGGTAAAAACGGTGTTTTTTACAAGGCAAACGCACCCAAGGTTACTGAACGCACGCAGACGCGAAGTGATCAGGGATATTTACCTTCACGGGATGAGAGAGAAAAAAAAATAGATGCCATGCTATTTTCGATTCCAGATTCAAATTCCTCATGAAAAAACGGATCCGGATAGGTTGTTTTTTGCAGTGAAACAAAAACATCGATTTCGGGTTGGTTTTGGCCGCGAAACCGGTCTAAAGTCCGAAACCTTGTCATATCCTCTCCTATGTATGTTGTCAGGCAGATCAAGCACCACCCAACAGCGAGCAGCTGATGCAATGTCCGTCAAACAATTATACAACTGAACGCCATGGGAAAAACCAGACTAAATCCCTGTGGAGACGTCGGATCGAATCCTTATGTAACATAAGGATTCGATCCACCTAACCATAACACCTGACTACACCAAAGCGTTCGATATCAGTGAGAATTTCAGGTGCCACTCCCCTCATCTCAGGAGATGATCAGGATGAACTCTGGCCACTAAGATAAAGAAGTCGTTAATGAAGCTTAGTGTGTATTTGTTCTTTTTATTCCTCGCCTTCCGATCGGCACTTCACCGCCAGACGAAGGCAGTTGGATGAAGCTAGATAATTAGCGCCCACCTAAGAATTGGCGTACATCATTTCAAGAGAAGTGTATTGCAATATTATTTCCTGGGGTCATGGCCCCTCTCACCTGTGATTGGTGAGTCACGTCCTCCGCCGCCCCCTCCCCAGGCCGGTCCGGGGCCCGCGGCTGGTACGGCGGCGGCCTGTCCTGCGGCGGCGGCGGTGCCCCGGCCAGGGGGTCCCGCTCGCGGTACGGCGGCGCCGGCCGGTACCGCAGCGCCGGTACCGGTACCCCTGGTACCGCGCCGGCCGCCTGCCACGCGCGCTGGCAGCGCCGCTGCGCCGCCCGCAGCTCCTCGGCTCCGACAGCCAGCACGTCGCTGTCCTCGGCCGCTGTGTCGGCGGCGTCCTCCGAGCTGGGAGGGCTGTCGGCCAGACGGTACATCCCGCCGCCGCCGCCGCCGCCCACCGCAGGGAGGCGGGAAGTCCTGGGCAGACTCGGCTGACGGACTGGTGTTAGATTGGTCTGGAGCTGAACCATCGGAGCGGATATGCTTCTGCGGTCTACGTCGGAGATAGGAGGCGTGGCATCATCGGCAGCAGGTTCTGACGAGAGAGCGTCGTCTGGGAGCATCAGACCCAACACACTGCCCCGGCTTCTCGGCTCGTTTCCTCGTACGCCGACTATGACGTCACGGCTTCCGGTGGTGGCGTCACGGCCTCCGGTGGTGGCGTCACGGCTGACACTGCGAACGTCAAACACTGTTTCGTCCTCGGACTGACCTCCTGCCGGTGTAGCATCGCCTTCTCCCTCAGCAACCCTGACCGGCATCTGCTCCCGCTCCGCCCGGACCCCCACCGACGGCGGATCTCGCGTCGCCTCGCCATACTGAGCCTTTTCGCTCGGCTGTCTGGCTAGACCTGAACCAGCCTCCTCGCCGTCCGTAGCCAGCAGCATCCGCTCGGTGCCGGTCTGCCCGGACACGTGGTGCAGCTCCTCTGTGCTGCGGCCGCTGGAGCGGTACCCCTGGTCGGGTGACACGGGCGGGTCCCGCTCAGCCTCCTCCCTCTCCGCCCCGGCCGTCACGCTCAGCACGCTGTCCAGGAAGTCATCCAGAGAGGCGGCCGGGGGACCGGCGCGGGCCGACGCCGGCCGGTCGGCGCTCGAGCCGCGCCGCCACCGCCAGCTCCAGCCGAGCCGAGTCCCCGAGCCGGGTCCGCGGCTCCTCGAGAGCGCCTCCTGAGAGCCTGATCGCCGCCATGACTCGTCTCCGCGAGACACGTCCTCTGCCGAGCCCGCCGCGCTCCGAGCCAGCCGCGCGAGCCGCCCGGGACTCGCTGGACCCGACCCCTCCGCCTCGCGCGCCGGGGAGCCGGGCGCCTCGTACAGCGTCTCGCAGCTCTCGGCGCGGCGCGGCGGCGCCTCGCGCGGCTGGCGGCGCCTCCGGAGGCTGAAGCGGTCGCTGCGCCGGCGCGCGTCGTGTTTGATGTAGGAGTGACGGGGCTCCGGGGAGGCGGCGCGCTGGATGTCCGTGAACGGGGCCGGGGCGTCAGCCGCGCGGCCCTCCGTCCGGTCCTTGTCTTTCCAGAACCGGGCGAACTTCTTCATGGCTGCGCTTCACAAGGATGTCGGCAAATGACTTCACATTACTGCCTCCCAGAATGGCTTCCTGTGTTGTCGGTCTTTCACTCAGCACGGGGCGTGACAAAATGAAAACCAAGCAACATTTCTCAGATCTGGAGCTTGACTCCAAACGCTTATCCAGACACAAATCCACCATTACACGCTGTCAAGCCAACGGGCGAAGTTTCACTCAAGACTGACGCCGAACACACCTCCTCGACTTAAGCGGCGCGTAACACGATGGGCTGAACACCTCGGCACACCACAGCAACCACTAACTGTCCGCTGTGGTGATCAGCGGTCGCCGAGCGTGCCTGCACTGGCGGGGGCGGCGCGGCGGTGGAGCCACCACTGACCAGTCCGTCCGTGGGTGTGTTCCGGTCCCCGGCCGGTCCACTTTGCTCGCTTATCGACTCACTGCCGCCATCGACCCTGCACGGTAACGTAGCCGTGAAACCGTCAACGTGAGCCCTGGACACCAGCCAGGGGTCCAACCGAGTCTTCGCCGACCCAGAGCCCACAGAAGACAGCACAATGTTCCGAAGGCTCCAGTCACCGCCACAGACGCAAAACGAAGACGAAGACGAAGCCACCTTCTCACCGCCGTCCGCTATTCGGCACAAGCGATGAAGATGGCGACCAGTCCCAGACCCAGGCTGTCTTCCGAATTATCCCCCTCTCTCTCCACCGCCCTCCGAAATAGCCAGTACTGCCGCCGCCGCAGTACACACGGGACACAGCCCCGGAGCACCTGCAACGACAGCCCCGCGGACACAGCGTCCCGCTTGGAGTGCGTGTGCCTCCCTCGGGCCTCCCCGACTGTCCCCACTGGCTACCGCCGCGTGGCGGGGCGGTGCGGGGCGGGGAGGGGCGGGGCCGGGCGGGGAGGGAGGGAGGGAGGGGGCGTACCAGTCACTGCATGTGTCCCCTGGTGGCCAGGTGCCGGCCCGCTCGGCTATATCGATACGGCGCTGGGGGAGAGGGTGCAGTGCCCCGGACCACGTTAATTATTCGCTCACGCCGATCGGAACGGCGAAATTCCAATGAAGCAAGACATGCGACGACGGGCGTTTCGAAACCGGAAGCCATCGAAGTAGCAGGAATTATCGAGGTCATGAAACGCCATTTTGGTCTTCTCAATCGAGCAGCAATGTGCCATTTCTGTGGTTACAAACTGCTAGATTTTCAGTGCTACGTCAAAGCGCCATTTCAGCATGAAATCGGAGATCACATCGGGTTTTCTGGCAGAATCAGTCGCTGATTTCAGCGGAATAGCTGATACGTGGAGTCACGGAACACCGGCCTCCGTTGATGATCCAGCGGGCAGACGACAGGGACAGTGAATACAAATCGTACCGTCTTCACGAAATGTCCAGGCTGAAGCCAGCCATGCAAACAATCACTTCGGACACCGCTGAAGGCATGCCACCATATTCCTTCTATGACAAATGTATGATAAATAAAAATTATTTTCAACAAACAGCTTGAAGTATAGTGTTTCCTGCTCTCAACACATTCCTGCAAAACTATGGCGGGAAACTAGCCAAACAGACGCACAGGGATTCCAATCTGTTCCATGCGTCGTAACGTATAAGCCAAATATACTGCAGTAGAACGCAAAATGTTGATTTGATAGCTTCACCACTGCCCAGTTTGACGGTGATGAGAGACCAAACAGATGCATGGCGCACTAAATGTATCTGTTGTATATGCAGATTGCAGATTATTGACAGCGGACTGCAACGAGGAATTGCTCACCAGTCACCACAATAAACTATGGAGCATACGTACATGGACCATACGTTGGACTCTGGACTCTGGACCATGGGTCAGCTGGACGAGATCATGGCACGTGCCGCTGCTCTGGCAGTAGTTCCGGTACGAAAATACAGCTTGGCCGCTCAATACTGCATCTAACCAGAACTAAGCATTGGACGGATCAGCAGAACTAAGCAAGGGCGGATCTAGCCGTGTTTTTTTGTTGGGGGGGAGCAAATCCAGTGATCCAGTGGCGTATTGTGGAAATATGGAAATAGTTGTTGGAGTGGGGGGGGGGGGGGGGTAGCAGGCTGTCAGCCGTCAGCGAAAACTTGTTGACCGGGGGGGGGGGCGTCATCCGCCCGCCACTGTGTAAATCCAGCCGTGGGGGAGGGGGCAAATCACGGTTTCAGGACTTTTGGGATGGCCCTTGCCCCCCCCCCTGGATCCGCACGCTGGACAGACGAATTTGGCACACAAGCAACACGGTGCAAGAGTGAGCATCGCGGTGAGAGAAAAGAACACTAGATTTGTAATATGCATGATGTTCATAGAATGAAACCTCCGTTTTGCTTTTTTTCTCTCAAAGATATTTCCAAAAATTCAGAATCTCCCAGCATTGGTGTGCCCAAATATATTAAAATAGTATGCATACCTCTGTATTACATAACGTGACGTCACGTTTGTATGGGCTTTCCGTACATGTGCAGAGGTGCAGGAGGGTGGTCGCCTTCACAGCAGCCCCTCCCCTACCACCCCGCCCTCCCGTCAATGTTATCTCGGCAAACTTGGCGGCACCGCGGCAGTCCACTTGCGGCACCACGGCTGCGGTCAGTGATATGTGCGCCGTTTGACGACCTTTGACCGGCGTACCAGGCGTATTATACGGCCCTGACCAGGCGCCCCGCTCAGAGACCGCGGTCCAAACGGCACAGTTCGAGTCGCCGCCAGTGCCCCCCCCCCCCCCCCCCCCCCCCCCCCCGATCACAGGCCACAGCGGCGACGGGGCGGCATCTGACCCGCACCGGCCACCGAGTTACCAGCCTCCTCACAATCGGAGCACGCAGCTATGAGCGGAACTCCCCCTAGCTCCCTAAGTATAAGTAACTCATGACGTCATTTTTTAAGTTACGTTTTCTTTGTCTTGTATCGACCAGATACAAACTATGAAGGCTTTAAAGGGAGATAATCACCTTTTTCCACACAAATGGAGTTAGTACCTGAAATCGATAGACGAGGCCAAAATATGATGTAAATTCATCACATTTTGCATATAAACATTCCTACCGAAAGATATTGGCAGTTTTTTTTTACCGATAAGCGATCCACGCATATAACGGTCAGTACTCAACAAGTACTCGGTAACGAATTCAGTAAATTAGCCTCCCTACGCATTGTTATTTATCATGAAGGTATGCAATATGTTCCTCCACTCTTTTGCGAATGCAAATCTTTTGCGAATATGTGCCAAACTTTTATGAACAATCAACAATCATTTGACAAAAGTGCATTGAAATCGGCAGTTTAGCTTGGCACCAGACGGCGACCTATTTAGTGTCGGCGATTTGTTTATAAGTGTCCATTCAACAACGTTGAACAAATTACGAATACGGTCTGACGGAGTAGCCGACGCCCGCTACTCCGTCAGACCGAGCGGCGGCGGTGGCCGCCGACCCACCCGACGCGACTACCAGCGAGCGGCCGGGGCCGGCGCTCGCCGCAACCGACCGACAACAAGATCGGCACACCTTGCAAGGGGAGGCCGCCACAGCACCTCTGGTCAGCGCTGCCGGCCAGCATCCGGTTGCACAGGCGCACAACACAACTGAAGTGACACGCCAACCTCATGGCTCTGATACGATTGGACGCGGGGCCTTATACATCATGGCGTTGAACATTTTAAGCCTAAAACCTAAGATTTTAGACCTCCGTCATGATTTAGAATTATTAAATTGTGATATTGCTGTGCTCACAGAAACATGGCTTCGCCCCGAAACTTGCTCACGCTTCGTCACGTTCCCGGGGTTTTCTCTGCACCGTGCCGACCGTCCAGACGGTAGTGGTTACGGGGGAATAGCTGTACTGATAAAAAACAATTTGAAAGTAAAACCACTTAAATCAGTTGTAGGTGCCAAAAACGACGGCAAAATAGAAACGTTTTGGTTACAAGTCAGTAACTCGCACGGTCGTCGTTTTAACCTAGGTTGCGTATATAGACCTCCTCGACACACCGTAGCCGCCATATCAGCCGACCTCGATTTTCTTGAAACTCAAGTGCAACGCGTGTTTCTTTCGTCCACTGACAATATTGTAATAACTGGCGACCTTAACTGCAACCTTCTAGCGTCCGACAACGATATATGTAAATCGAGATTTAATCAGTTCCTAGACAGCCTGGCCCTGCACCAGCACGTGACTAGTCCCACATACGAGTCTGGATCTCTACTTGATGTGTTTGTGTCCAATACGGGAAACTTTTTGAGTGACGTATCTGTCTGTCCATGTCCCTATAGTGATCACTGTATCATCCAAGCTAAATTGTCCATCCCCAAGCCTCGCCGTAAGCCGATTTTCGTCTCATCTAGGCGCCTACATCGCATTAATATATCGGCTTTTCACGCTGCTCTCAGAGCCACTGACTGGAGTGGAGTGTTCTCACGCGTGGAAGTGTCAGACCAGTGGTCTGCATTCATAAATTGTCTCCTCCCCATCCTCGACCATCACGCACCTCTAAAACGTATCAAAATTCGTAACCCTTCCGCTCCCCCTGTATCTGACACCACTCGCAACCTGATGGCACAGCGTCGCAGACTTCTTGTCCATAGTGGTAGGACCCCTGAGTTCATTGCGCTTAACAAACAGGTCCGTTCTGCCATTCGTCACGACACAAGGCAGGACATCGCCAGGAGAGTGCGTGAGCTGGGTCCTACCACCATATTTCGGAATGTACGTCAAATCATAGCGGGCAAGAAGTCTGCCGACCGCATCGTGCCAGAGGCCACCCCTGACGAGCTAAACCAGTACTTTGTGGGCGTTGGTCCCCGGGTTGCGAGTGAGGTCCGGGCCAGGGGTGAGCCCCCCTCTCTCCCTGTCCGTCTACCTCGTGTCGGCACATGTGCCTTCAAACTACAGCCTATCTCTCTGTCCGCTCTCCGGTCCTTCCTCAACTCAATGAAAAATGCAGGGGCCTGTGGTGCTGACGGCATCTCTATTCAGGTAATAAAGCTTTGCTTTGCTGCTATCGGCTCCGTTTTACTCCATATCATCAATACTAGCCTATCTTCCGGCGAATACCCAGCGCCCTGGAAACATTCCATTATTCATCCAATACACAAAGCCGGCAGCCAGTCCGAAGCTTCCAATTTTCGCCCTATCTCCATTGTATCTGCCTTCCCAAAGCTCATTGAGCGTATTGTGCAACGTCAGCTTTACTCATACATGTCGGATAACCACCTGTTCTCCTCATCCCAGCACGGGTTCCGCTCCCTGCTCTCTACTGAGACCGCCCTTCTGACTGTTTCTGATCACATCCTCTCGGCTATTGACCACCAGGAACTCACCCTTCTCTGTCTCCTCGATTTATCCAAGTGCTTCGATGTCATCGACCATTCTATGCTCCTCTCTAAACTACGTACATATAACATCGATCCCACCTGGTTTACATCATACCTCTGCGGTCACACTCAGTCTGTCTGTACGGCTGATGGGAGTGGGAACCTTCATTTCTCCAGGCCTCTCCCCAACTCTCGGAGTTTTTCAAGGCTCGTCTCTTGGGCCTTTACTTTTTCAAATATTCGCTAACGATATGTGCCTGTTCGCGGGGGATGCTCATGTGGTCCAGTACGCTGATGACACTCAAATTTTGTTATCCGGCAAAAAACACCAACTCAATGATCTGGTCAGTAAATTGGAGGACACCCTGAGTGCACTTGATACCTGGTTTCACTCTCATGGTCTCAAAGTAAATACAAGCAAGACCAAATTAATAGCGTTCGGATCCCGCCAAAATTGTTGCGACCTTTACCCTGTTGCTGTTCAGTTCCGCGAAGACATAGTACAAGAGAGTCCATACGTCAAAAATTTAGGTGTTCTGTTTGATAAGCACTTCACATGGGACTCACACGTGTCTTCCCTGGTAAACAAATGTAGTGGTATCCTCATTGGGCTATCGCACGTGCGGCACAGCATCCCCCGCGAGCTGTTGCCACTTCTTGTAAATGCCTTGGTCGTTTCACACGTTCGGTACTGTTTAGCAGTATTTGGCAATGGCTCGCAGAGGAACATACAACGCCTTGACAAAATTCTAAATTTTGCCCTTCGTGTCATATCTGGCAAACGTAAATTTGATCACATCTCTGACGTGCGAGCTGAGCTTGGCTGGCCCACTGCCCAGCAGCTATACAGACAGCACTCCCTAAATCTACTACACAAAATTCGAAACACCGGGGAACCACAGGCTCTTGCTTCCCAGCTTCATGTCAATTCTGATCTCCGCTCCCGCTCTACGCGACAGAACTCTGACCTGGCCCTTCCACGCGTGAGGACAGAGGCTGGCAAGCGCCGATTTCTATATCATGTTGTGCAAAATTACAATGAGCTGCCTTTAGCGACACGTCACTCAGCCATGCCCGCATTCAAAAGAGCGATACAGAACATGCCTCAACCAGAGTAGCCTGATGTATATAACGTAATGTGCGTGTGAGAGCATTGCAGTGTATGTGATGTAATGTGTATGTGAGAGTATTGAAGTATGTGCTGTATGGGAGTATGTGCTGTAGTGAAACTGTCTTCATTTTATATTAGGATGAGTGTACCATTCGTGTTGTCCATGCTTGTATGTGGCTCCGGAATAGCCCGCTTCGGCGTGGATGGGGTCCAACGTCAAATACAAATACAAATACAAATTGATGCAAAAGCGATAGTGGAGCGATGCGATAGTGGAAGCGATGCTGCGATAGTGGAGGGAAAATACCGATAATTAATTTTCCCAAACTTCCAACTTTGAATTGGGGAATAATTGTATCTAATTGTTAAATTTAGATCACATCGTGTTAATACCATAACGGTAGCCAAAGCCATTGTTGCTACTTGCTAACAAAATCAAAAGGTGATTATCTCCCTTTAACAGATGGCTTAATTCAGATTTGCGAGGCTGTAATTAGCACATAATTTGATTGATTTAAAAACGAAGTCCGGCTTTGAGCCAGTATCTATTTATTTATTTATTTCACGTGATCAGGTATTTCCACACAATAGGGCTATTTTAATAACTTCGTCATACATTGGTGTAGCACAACATTTGCGTCGCAAACAAGTGTCAAGAAGCTGCGTCATTAGATCAAGAAGCTTCAGTCAATATTTATCTTACATGCCTTTTAAAAGTACGCACATTAAGACGATGTAGATGATTGTCAATGGCATAGCGATTGTACAGTTTGGATCCACGGTATATGAAGGTGCGCTTTCCATGGTTGTTGCGGGGACGAACAAGCGATAGGTGAGATGATTGTCGCGTTTGTCGCAAGCCTGATTGATGGTTAAATGACAGGCTTTGGCGCAGTCCGACCGGCAGGTTTAATGTTAAAATCTTGTGCATCATACATAAATCAAAATATTATAAAAGTTTCGGAACAGTAAGCCAGCCTAGTAAGCCTCCTTTATGACATCTGAAACATGATCATATTTCCGGCGACCAGAGATGACTCGTGCAGCAAAGTTGAGCACCTTTTGAAGTTCCTGAATAACACTTTTGCTAGCACTACCATATACTTGAGTACAATATCTAATGTGAGAGATCACAAGAGAATCCACTATACGGAGCAGGACAGATGCTGGCAGAACGTGTTTGGCATGGAGGACTCCGATAAGAATACCAAAACATCGGTGTGACATGTTTCACGTGCGGTTACCACGACAGAGTTGAGTCAAAAATCATACCTAAATTCTTAACACTTTCCGAGCACAACAGGTCTTCACCCATAAATATCACCTTCGGCATAATTCCTATCCGAGCAATCTGACGCCTGTCACCACATACGATCAGTTCTGTTTTAGCTGCATTAACCATCATCCCGTTTTGTAAAAAAACAGTTGCTCAAAATTCCTAGAACGTGCTCCATGACACTCTCCATGTCTCGTATTTGGTCACGTGGTCCCGTAATAGCTAATTGTCTGCCATCTGCATATCGAATGAGAGTGACGCGGAAGCCACTAATAGAAGACGGGATGTAAGATGCAATGTCATTACTTAAGATGTTAAACAACAAACTTCCTAAAACTGTACCCTGGAAGCTGGTAATGATTTGGATAAACTTTCCCCTACGCGCACTTTTTGAGTATGACCTTCAAGGTAGCTTTTAAACCATCCAGTTCTGACCTGTAAAGGCTCCATTTTTTTCTTCTTCAGAATAGTGCTATGGTCGACAACAAAACAACGACTCAAATCCAATAGAGCTAGTAAAGAAATTTCTGATCTATCCATTCCCTTAATAATTTCGTCTGTCATGGTCAGGAGCGCTGTAGACATGGAATGGTTTGAAAGGAAACCATGCTGATCATTACTAAATAAACAATTATCCTTCATATATTTTGTGAGTTGAACGTGCACGATTTTCTCAACGATTTTGCAAATTAAACTTACAATTGCGATAGGTCTGGAATTCACAGGATCCGAAGGGTCGATCCTTTCATACAGCGGGAGGACTTCCGCCCTCTTCCAGCTTTCTGGCACGGTTTCCGTAACGATACTGGTATTTATTATTCGGAGCAAAGATCGGCCCACAGTGCAAAAACTCATCTTCAAAATGTTGAGCGGAACGTCACCGTTAATGCAAGAGTTTGCATTTGGAATGGCGAAGATGACGTTTTTAAGCTGATCCAATGTCACCGATGTCAGCGTCAGCGCACTAGCGTTAACACGAGGCAGGCGCACATTTAGTGGCTCCATACCGGAGCGCCGAAACTGGGACTGCTTCTCTCCCTCCATCCTGGATCGTGGGCCGAAGCAACCAAGCTGTGAAGGAATAACAGCACCGCACCGGCTCTTCAGTGGCAACAACTCGGTACGTGTTTTCCGCCACTATTCGCACTTCAGATAGCCCGAGTAAGAGCCGTGGTGGGGCACGACTTGGACTTCGTTCCGCCTTGCCATATCTGAGGAATCCAAAATATTATAACTCGGGAGCGGCATTTTCCCGAAGACGTAGCGGGAGCGGCATTTTCCTGGGACGTAGCAACAAAAATCCCATTTTTCGCGTTTTATTAATACTATCATTTTAAGGATGTTCCCAAAGTTATCTACCATTAAAGGGAAATAATGATCTTTTCCCACAAAAATGGAGTTAGCACTTGAAATCGACAGACGAGGCCAAAATATGATGTAAATTCATCGCATTTTGCATATGAAAATTCCTTCCCAGAGATATTTCAAGTTAATCTTGATAAGAGTTCCACACTTTTAACAACCGGTTCTTACCAAGTACTTTTCGGTTTCCATCAAACTCCGGCTTTTCCCGTATTTCTTTTTACGCAATGGTGTGGAAAATATATTTTGCGTTCTGCTTGTTGTGATTATATACCCGCCCATCCTTTACAATTAACAACCATTGAAGAAAAAACTGGCAATTAAATCGGAAGCTCATCGATGCACGTCAACGGCGACCTATTTAGCGATTTGTTTGCAACAATTATTTGGCGATTTGTTTCAAAGTGCCCATTCAACAACGTTGAACAGATTGATACAAAAGCGGCAGATGTGTCGCTTTCCAATAGTGGAGGGAAAATACCGATCATTATTTTTTCCAAACTTCCAACTTTGAATTAGGGAACACTTTGTATTTAATTCTTAAATTTAGATCACATAATTGTAATACCATAACGGTGGCCAAAGAAATTGTTGCAAACAAAATCAAAAGGTTATTATTTCCCTTTAACCCTCGCCCGGGTAGGGCAAAATCACTACGTGTTCGGGTAGGGGGGGTTGGTACGACCCCCCCCCCCCCCCCCCACCGCCCCTCCCCCTCTTAACGTTTCGCCCCTAATTGAGCTAGAGCTTCGATTCAAAGACGAGCGTGTTGCTTGTGACGAGAGGAAGTCGCTGATACCCGATTTTAAGGTCTTGGGTCATTAGGTGACCTCTGAGGTCATGTCAATGACCCAACAGTCATCAAAATTGTAAATGCGTATAAATTGAATTTTATCCAGCTAGAATCGTGAATGAGCATATCATAATGCTTAATGGGTGCTAGTCAGCGTCACAAAATGTCCTAAAAACTGCCAAATTCCAAAAAAGGTCATGTCAGGTCATCTGAGGTCAGTGACCTCGGTTGACCTGTGGAAGCGCATGACCCCAGCGGAACATATCATTATGTAAAATGGATCCCAAATTCGAAATCAGCGTCACATAATGTCCTAGAAACCACCAGAAACCCCAAAAGTCATCTGAGGTCAATCGAGGTCACAATCTCAGTGGAAACCACAACTGTCACCTGGAAACACCTGTGCATATGTTCCTGAACAACAAACACTCGGAAACTGCACAAGTTACAAGCATTGATACTGCGGGACGCCAGTTGCGCCTGGCATGACCTTGATAAACAGGTCATAGGTCACGGGTCATGTGGGTTAGGAATTCAAAATTTTCTGAGTGTGTCAATTTTTTTCAAAAGTAAGGTACTGAAAGTTCCATCGCAATCGGTTGGAAACCACGCGAGTTATTCCAGTAAAATCGAGGGGGTGGGTGGCATCCATCCATCCATCCATCCATCCATCCATCCATCCATCCATCCATCCATCCATCCATCCATCCATCCATCCATCCATCCATCCATCCATCCATCCATCCATCCATCCATCCATCCATCCATCCATCCATCCATCCATCCATCCATCCATCCATCCATCCATCCATCCATCCATCCATCCATCCATCCATCCATCCATCCATCCATCCATCCATCCATCCATCCATCCATCCATCCATCCATCCATCCATCCATCCATCCATCCATCCATCCATCCATCCATCCATCCATCCATCCATCCATCCCCCCCCCCTACCCGGGCGAGGGTTAATCCAAAGTATTTGATTCATTCAACGTCTTTATGCAGTTATTAAGCAGGGAAATAGGCCAAAAATTGTTAACTAGAATATAATAATTCGTCAGTCACTTATTATAATTTATGGGTTGGAAAAAAGGCATGATGTAAACGTGTCCTGCACCTTGCAAAATTGATGAAAGTTTAATTGTTTTGACGTTTCAGAGCCCAGCCGATTTTAGTGTTCCGGTTCCATTTACATCGTATTGCCGTTTTAGCACGGACACGATCAATCCCTTTCATTCGTGAAACAATTAACGATCAGTACACTACAATACAATATAACTCCGGTCAATCTTAGCCATGACCGCTGAAGAGCATGCCAAGTTCAATGGACTGACCACCCGCGGAGCACGGCTGAGGGCTGCAGGCGTCACCACTCGATCAGGGGCCTCTGTCGCCGGGTGGTCGCCGCCCGGCCCGCCCGGCCCGCCCGGCCCGGCCGAGAGGAGGGTGTTCCCTGCAGCCCAGTCACGTGTCGGCCGCACATGGCCTTCGAGAGCAACGTGACCGGCCGGCGGGCGCACATCAGAGAGATATCCCCTCCCCAGAGATAATAAACTGGCGCAGCTGAGCGGCGCGGCTGTGGCGCCAGCAGCTGACTCAGTCACAGCCAGCAGCTCACTCAGCTCACTCAGTCACTCAGCAACTCACTCAGTCACATCCGGGCTGCTCACTCAGTCACTGCCAGCAGCTCACTCAGCAGCTCACTCAGTCACTGCCGGGCTGCTCACTCAGTCACTCAGCAACTCACTCAGTCACTCAGCAACTCACTCAGTCACTGCCGGGCTGCTCACTCAGTCACTCAGCAACTCACTCAGTCACTGCCGGGCTGCTCACTCAGTCACTCAGCAACTCACTCAGTCACTGCCGGGCTGCTCACTCAGCAGCTCACTCAGTCACAGCCGGGCTGCTCACTCAGTCACTCAGCAACTCACTCAGTCACTGCCGGGCTGCTCACTCAGACACTCAGCAACTCACTCAGTCACTGCCGGGCTGCTCACTCAGTCACTCAGCAACTCACTCAGTCACTGCCGGGCTGCTCACTCAGCAGCTCACTCAGTCACAGCCGGGCTGCTCACTCAGTCACTCAGCAACTCACTCAGTCACTGCCGGGCTGCTCACTCAGACACTCAGCAACTCACTCAGTCACTGCCGGGCTGCTCACTCAGTCACTCAGCAACTCACTCAGTCACTGCCGGGCTGCTCACTCAGTCACTCAGCAGCTCACTCAGACACTGCCGGGCTGCTCACTCAGTCACTGCCGGGCTGCTCACTCAGTCACTCAGCAACTCACTCAGTCACTGCCGGGCTGCTCACTCAGCAGCTCACTCAGTCACAGCCGGGCTGCTCACTCAGTCACTCAGCAACTCACTCAGTCACTCAGCAACTCACTCAGTCACTGCCGGGCTGCTCACTCAGCAGCTCAGCAACTCACTCAGTCACTCAGCAGCTCACTCAGACACTCAGCAGCTCACTCAGTCACTGCCGGGCTGCTCACTCAGTCACTCAGCAGCTCACTCAGTCACTGCCGGGCTGCTCACTCAGCAGCTCACTCAGCAACTCACTCAGTCACTGCCGGGCTGCTCACTCAGTCACTGCCGGGCTGCTCACTCAGTCACTCAGCAACTCACTCAGTCACTGCCGGGCTGCTCACTCAGTCACTCAGCAACTCACTCAGTCACTCAGCAGCTCACACAGTCACTGCCGGGCTGCTCACTCAGCAGCTCAGCAACTCACTCAGTCACTCAGCAGCTCACTCAGACACTCAGCAGCTCACTCAGTCACTGCCGGGCTGCTCACTCAGTCACTCAGCAGCTCACTCAGTCACAGCCGGGCTGCTCACTCAGTCACTCAGCAACTCACTCAGTCACTCAGCAGCTCACTCAGTCACTCAGCAGCTCACTCAGTCACTGCCGGGCTGCTCACTCAGTCACTCAGCAGCTCACTCAGTCACTCAGCAGCTCACTCAGTCACTGCCGGGCTGCTCACTCAGTCACTCAGCAAATCACTCAGTCACTGCCGGGCTGCTCACTCAGTCACTCAGCAGCTCACTCAGTCACTGCCAGGCTGCTCACTCAGACACTCAGCAACTCACTCAGTCACTGCCGGGCTGCTCACTCAGTCACTCAGCAACTCACTCAGTCACTCAGCAACTCACTCAGTCACTGCCGGGCTGCTCACTCAGTCACTCAGCAGCTCACTCAGTCACTGCCGGGCTGCTCACTCAGACACTCAGCAACTCACTCAGTCACTGCCGGGCTGCTCACTCAGTCACTCAGCAACTCACTCAGTAACTCACTCAGTCACTGCCGGGCTGCTCACTCAGTCACTCAGCAGCTCACTCAGTCACTCAGCAGCTCACTCAGACACTGCCGGGCTGCTCACTCAGTCACTCAGCAGCTCGCTCAGTCACTCAGCAGCTCACTCAGACACTGCCGGGCTGCTCACTCAGTCACTCGGCAACTCACTCAGTCACTGCCGGGCTGCTCACTCAGACACTCAGCAACTCACTCAGTCACTGCCGGGCTGCTCACTCAGCAACTCACTCAGACACTGCCGGGCTGCTCACTCAGCAGCTCACTCAGTCACTGCCGGGCTGCTCACTCAGTCACTCGGCAACTCACTCAGTCACTCAGCAGCTCACTCAGTCACTCAGCAGCTCACTCAGACACTGCCGGGCTGCTCACTCAGTCACTCAGCAGCTCACTCAGTCACTCAGCAGCTCACTCAGACACTGCCAGGCTGCTCACTCAGTCACTCAGCAGCTCACTCAGTCACTCAGCAGCTCACTCAGTCACTGCAGGGCTGAGATACAACCGGGCTCCGGTCCTAAGGTCCAGCTCACAGCGCAGGGTTAGTCATTGCAAGTGCCGGGACGAGCCTGGCCGGATGTGTAGAGTTAGCGGCCGGACACATTGAGTCTGTTCCAGTGGCGCCTCTAACCTCATCTAACCTCCTCCAAGTTGCTGCAACTTGCAACTGTCTGGGTATAAGGATAGGACAGTTGCAAGTTGGAGCAACTTGGAGGAGGTTAGAGGCGCCACTGGAACAGGCCCATTGGATATATAGGTATAGGGCCTGTTCCAGTGGCGCCTCTAACCTCCTCTAACCTCCTCCAAGATGCTCCAGCTTGCAACTGTGTGTGTAATAGGATAGGACAGTTGCAAGTTGGAGCAACTTGGAGGAGGTTAGAGGCGCCACTGGAACAGGCCCATAGCCGAACGACTCTGCCCGGCAGCCGTTCCCGCTAGGCGACACTAGCGCCGCAGCGGAGAAGGGATTGAGTTAGCGCGGCAATGCTTTTGCTATGGCGGAAGAGTAATATTTGTCGGCCTGTAACTCAAAACCGCGTGAGGTAGCGCACTGGAAAAAGTTTGAGGACGTAGAGACATTCATAATTAATAACATGGAATAAAAATATTCAGCCTGAACGTTCACGGTGATTATGGTCAAATATCGCCCCTCCGCCATAGCAAAAGCATTGCCGCGATAACTCATGCCCTCTCCGCTGCGGCGCTAGTGTTGCTTCAACCGGGAACGGCTGCCGGGCGGCGCAACAGCTGGAGTAGTTCGTATATACTCTATACTTATATAGGTCAATGGCCGGACCCACAGTAGAGGCGGAGCACGTGAGAATGACAGTTCACGTGTCACCCTGGAGAGCGTCTCTGTCACGTGTTCGGAGGCAGGAAGAGGGATGCTCCCTTCCTAGGGGATCAACTGGTACCGGTATCGAATGGTAAGCCAAGCTGAGCCACCGTGGATAACAGCAACGGGCTGTTGCCGCATACTATTGTCCATGATGCCTGTGTTGAACTGAATACACGATAATAACAGCCGTTTCGGCGTCACCTGAATGCACGAGTTACATGAGATACTGAGATAGCAGCATAGGTCGCGGGAATGCCAATCGCAGTCGCCGACTTGACCGGCTTCCGGACCTTATCTAACTTCATCACACTCTTGATGTCAACGCCGTCCGGTTCAGATATGACTCGTAAGTGTAGAGCGGACAGTGTTCCGGACAGTGTTCTTACATACAGTTCTGTAGTGTTCTTACACACGTGTAGATGCGAGATGATGATGATATGTATTTGGTCGCCTCAACTACAAGGTTACATGGCAGGCATATAATGCACTATGCACCAGCAGTCCTCAACATCTACACTGTAGTGACGTCACTGATGACACCAGCCATCTTCCGCATGTAGTAAAGCAAGAATATATCAACACGGTAACAGACAGAATATCATAGAACACAAGCATACACACGGCACACGGTTCGGCCGCAGTCAACAATATGCTGGCCACGAGTTGTCGACTAGCTCCTTATCGACTAGCTCGCGCACACTTGACACGAGACTAGTGCGTGCACTCCTGTCACTCCTGCACTCCTGTCACTCCTGCACTCCTGTACTCCTGTCTGGAGGACGGCTCAGTCCACCACCCACACACTAACCCTCGCACTAACGCACAGTGAGATCTTTGGTATATCGCAATCCACAGTTCCGCAGTCACCACGCCCCCCGTGGACCTTTTGCTCGGATCCAGCAGCGACCCCCAGTCAAGTGGTGCCTCCACGAGACTCTCACAAACACGAGGAGCTAGAAAATAGCTCGAAACAGAACACAATGCATCAAGTTAAGCTCGCGTGGACAATAAACACACTCGCCCGTTATTGATATGACTGCCAGTGCCGAACTCTCGCAAAACTCATCAGTCATGGAATCTCGGGATGTCGGGGCTACTCCACGCCCACTGAACTCAGGTGCACGAAAGAGCACTATTGCCCTGCACCACCAGCAAAGCGTTCAGCGTCGTCTCAAACAAAAGCCAGCACCCTGTCTAAGACGTGACTGGACTCTCGCAGAGCTCCCCGGCGTCTAGCGTAATCTCCTGGGGCTATAAACGCACTGCGGTCCCCTCAGCGCTTCGTCACTCAGTACCCGTCCCCCGGCCAGTCCTCGGCGCCCGCCTCGAGCCCAGCGAACCACTCGCCCGCGTCCCGGAAGTGTCCGGAGAGGAAGTCGAACTGGTCGACGGTGCGTCCGCCGCGGAGGAAGCCCCTGATCAGCTGCCAGGGCAGCAGCAGGTGATTCCACAGCAGGAACGGCAGCGGGTCGCAGAGCGAGAACACCGCCTCGCGGCCGCGCACCAGCACCTTCACGCTGCGCACCAGCTCAGGCAGCAGTTGGCGCGGCTGCAGCAGCAGCTCGGCCAGCCGCAGTAGCAGCGAGTACGCGCTGTACACGCACAGAGGCCGGCGCGGCTGGGAGAACACGTCCGTGGACGGCGGCTGCGGGTCGTTCGACAGCAGCGCCGACAGCACGCCCATCCGGCCGTCCACGAACAGCAGCGAGAGGTCCGCGCACGGCTTACAGTAGACGGGTAGGTAGGTGGTGCGCCGGCCCTCGGGCACCGTCTTCAGGAAGCGGAACGTGAAGGCGCCAGACACCTCGCGCGGCAGCCGGCGGAAAAAGAGCAGCGCCCACTGCTCCATCTCCCGGCAACGCACCATGTGCAGCGCGCGGCCCTCGCGGCACGCCACGCTGGCCAGCACGCGGTTCTTGCGCACCAGCACGGTCAGGATGTACTGGTAGCCGGCGGTAAACTTGGCCACCACCCAGGTGCCGCCGGCCGCGTCGCCGATCACACCATCGTACTTCTCCCGCGCCTCGGAGAGGCTGTGCGGCATCGGCAGCCACTTGGACTCGTGCAAGCCGTTTGGTGTGGCCGTCTTGGCCATGAAGCGGCACCCGTTGATGACGATGACGCCGCGTCTGTAGAGACCGGCGATGCGCGCCATGTCCCGCACCGTGTAGTACATCACCGTCTCCATATTCATGCTCTCCACCAGCTCGTAGAAGCGGTCCAGGCGCACAAAGTCGGCCACGCGTGGCAGGGCGACGCACAGGCAGGTGACGTCGAGTCGGGACAAAAGACTGGCCGCCTCCGCCTCCGCCTCCACCTCCTTCGGCGCCGGCATCGGCAGGAAAAAGTCCACCTGGTAGTCGATAGCGATGCGGAGTAGCTCGCGCGCGTACCGCTGCGGTAACCTCCGCGGGCACGGTACCTGGATCACCCGGTCCACACAGGTTGAGTAGAACGCGAGCGTGGCGAGGCCGCAGCGCGGGCTCACCACCACCACGCGGAAGCCCTCCTTACGGAGCGCGCGCGCCACGTGCAGGCCCTGCGGCCGGTGCCCGCCGCTGACCAGCACCGTGCGCGTCAGGTGACGCTGGCCGGCAAGCACGCAGCGCGAGTTTAGCCACAGCGCGTGCAGCCACTTGACGGGCAGCGCGATGGACAGGCAGGAGAAACACCCCACCACCGCCGGCCACCAGGTCAGAGCTAGCAGCACCAGCATCAGCAGGGTCCGGCCGATGCGGCCGGCCAGCCGCCACAACCTCTCCACCCGCGCGTCCTCCATGGCCACCTGAACACCTGGGTCCCACTCAGCACGCCGGCATCGCCACCGCCACCGTCCTGACCGACCAGCACACGTGTGGCACTGCTGGGATCACGCCGCAGCACCGACCGCTTACCGCCCTCCCTGACCGCCCACAGCACCGACGGCAGACTGCGGCGCATGGGCCGCGGCCGGCGGGGTACCCGCGGAGCCAGCTGGCCGCTGCACCGACTGCAGCGCCACCACTGCCGCCGCGGACAGACGGCAAACTACTGAGTGGAGTAGGGAGCGACCGTAGCAAAAGAATGCCCCCGGATCGCGAGATAGGGAGCGTTTGGAAAATATGGCCCAGTTGGAGAGCGTTCGAAGCCAGGGCAAGTGCGCGAAAACTTGGCAAGCGTATTGCCCCAGATTACACACAGCACCGAAAGTCAACAAGAAAGCGAAGAGTGCGAAGCGGGCGGTATTTGTTTTGGGATAGTCTATTTAGTCAAACACAGGCCGTTCCCTCCGACGTTAGCTTCCTATATCAGCGGCACACATTCACTTCTTTCAAAACAGAGCAAATAGGACGAGCAAAAGCTTTCTAGTAAATAAGAGCCAGCGAAGCTATAACCACTGCAAATGCCTATCAATCTCACCGGAAGGCGGAATGAGAATAAACAACTGAACTGTTCAATTTCAATAGATAGATGAAAGTTCTGAGAGGCTGTTCTTACAATAAGAACGCGCGTCATGAACATCAAACTAAAACAATGTGAGCTAAATTAATATCCTAGACCAAGACACACTTTATCCAAATATTTAATGTTGCACATCTCTTGTGTACCAATAAGTGTCGGAGAAAAAGAAGGGCACATTTATTTTGTCTGAAACTTGCATTCAATACAAATACGTTGTTGGGATTTGGTTCATGGCACCATATTAATCCGAAATCAAGAAATGTGTATGCCGTCATATTCCGCTATTCATATTTCATATCGCACCTTAAAATTCCGGCAATCGCTGAGCAGCAGTGGCGGATCCAGGGGGGCGTAGACTGAAGCTCCCTGCCTTAGAAAACGGCGCCCTCGGGCACCGCGGCGCCCGCCGAAGGCGCCGCGACGCAGTTCTTGCAAAGGATTTGCCTGCGCCGAAGACGCCGTAGCGTTCTCGGGAGGCCGCCAGGGCGCCCTTGTGTGTCGTAGCACTCTTGAAAGGCACCCTGGCACCCTCAGAAGACAGCTCGCCGCCCTCACAACGCATATGTCGCCCTTGGAAGGCATCATGCCGCCCTCGGAAAACATCGTGTCGCCCTCGGAAGACATTTTGCCGCCCTCGGAGTGCATTATGCCGTCCTCGGAAGATGTCTTGTCGCCCTCTGAAGGCATCTTGCCGCCCTCAGAACACAGTATGCAACCCTCAGAGTGCAATATGCCGCCCTCGCAAGGCATCCTGCCGCCCTCAGAGCGCATTATGCCGCTCTTGGAGCGCATTATGCCGCTCTTGGGACGCATTATGCCGCCCTTGGAAGACATATTGCCGCCCTCGGAAGGCATGTTGCCGCCCTCAGATCGCATTGTGCCGCCCTCGGAAGGCATCATGCCCTCCTCAGAGTCCAGAGAACATTATACCGTCATCGGAAAGCATGATGCCGCCCTCGGAAAATATCTTGCCGCCCTCGGAAGACATTTTGTCGCCCTCTAAGTGCATTATATCGACCTCGGAAGATGTCTTGTGGCTCTCGGAAGGCATCTTACCGCCCTCAGAGCACATTATGCCGCCCTCAGAGTGCAATATGCCGCCCTCGGAAGGCATCTTGCCGCCCTCAGAGCGCATTATGCCGCCCTCGGAGACATTTTTGCCGCCCTCGGAAGACATTTTGCCGCCCTCAGAGTCCTCGGACATGCCGCCTTCGGAGTTCGGAAGACGTGTTGCCACCCTCGGAAGGCATCTTGCTACCCTCGGAAGTTTGTTTTGCCCCCGAATGTTTACCGCCCCCGAATGGCACCTTGCCGGCCTGAAAGCGATGCGGTGTCCCGGCACACTCAGAATGATGGCACCCTGACGCCTTCAGCTTCCCTCCGACGGCGACCGGGCACTCGTGACCTTCGAAACCAATAACACGCTTTTGCCCCCTCCCCCACTCCCGATAGCGCCCTGGATGGCGCCTACGAAGAGGCCTGGACCCCCAAGACAAAGCCGCGACACTTTTTTAAATATGCCTGGCGAGGCGTTGAAGGTGCTGACGTATTGTACCTTTCAAGCCCAGGCTCCACTATGCGTGATCGTTCCGGAAAGTACGCACGGTTTTTGCAAGTTTGCGTCTTTTGCGTACCGTTTTTTGACACCGTCCGGGATTTGCGTAGTATAGTGTTGAAATGGTAATGAGACTGATCGTTTTGATGAATACGCATCAGTGCTTGAGTACTCAGGCTTAAAAGTAGTCAGGGATTTCACGAGGGTCAATACTCAATAGTTTAGGGTCGAGGTTACGATGGCATTTTTATTTTTAAAAACGTGAATAACTTTGTATCGGTTGAACATAGAGCAATAATGTTGACACCATCGTGTTTGTCTCGTCAATGCGCTTCGAAGAATATTAATGGTGTTCTGGTTAGGTCAACTTCAAAATTTGACCTCAGGTCAATGTCATTTGGTGACCCAGGTATATCATGTCGCATTTGGGGCGATGCATCTGGACGAGACAAACACATTGGTGCTATTCGCACGTCTCTATCTATATTATATCAAGAGTTATTGACAATACAGATTGCCGGCGATGCGCCACCAACTGTCTCAGACTACGCAATCTTGCAAAAGCCGGAAAAAAAGTTCAAAACTTTGAACTTTGTTGCGTACTTGCGTACTTGCGTACTTGCGTACTTGCGTACTTGCGTACTTGCGTCTTTTGCAGAGTTGCGTACTTCCGTGCTGCGTCTTTTGCAAGTTTGCGTGATATTTCATGCGGTCTTTGTGTACTGTTCCAGTGTAGGTCAGTCAATGCATTTTCTATCAGCTGAACATTTTTAGACTACGCAAAAGACGCAAACTTGCAAAAACCGTGCGTACTTCGCGTACTATCACGCATAGTGTAGCCTGGGCTTCGCACGCGAGGCGCATAAAAATAGCTTGGATGAATGTCCAATGTCCATGCTGTCTACAGCTCCACAGAAACGTTTTCAGCGTCGGTCACCGATTTTTACGCGATTTAGTCCTAAGGACTAACGTCAAAACGAACCTCCTGCTTTAAAAAAAAAAAAATCAGTTCCATTTTGACCTTACTGGTCTCCTTCAAGATCAAATTCAAGGTCAAACGACGGGGAATGCTGTAGCGCCCAAAGTTACCTCCCGATCGCGACAAATTTGTCTCAAACGATTCCTTGTGCCCAGTTCCAAGATGACAAGAATGTGCAGAGTGATGAGTTCAGAGTCAGAGTCAGAGTTCAGAGTTCAGAGTCAGAGTTCAGAGTCAAAGTTCAGAGTCAGAGTTCAGAGTCAGAGTTCAGAGTCAGAGTTCAGAGTCAGAGTCCAGAGTCAGAGTTCAGAGTCAGAGTTCAGAGTCACAGTTCAGAGCAGTGTCAGAAAAGTGGTCCGTTCCTCCATTTTTCTGAACTTGAAAGTTTTGTTCCGTGAAAACTTTGACTGTAAATATTTTGTTTTGTCTGCGGGTGCAAATGGCTGACAAGCATAAACAATAGACTGATAGTTGATTTTACCAACAATGGCTGGAACGTGACAGTGATGCGACACAAATTGTCAACAACAAAAAATCGTAAGGTGGAATCTCCAAATTCCCAACATCCGAAATTTATGCAGTATTCAGGGAAGGAAAACTGGTGCTTTTCCAAAAAATAAACCAAAAACTTTTTTAACCTCCCAAAAAAAGTGTTTGCATATTCAGGTTACTTACAACTCCGCCACCGATACCATCGTCATCGGGGTCATGGATAACCCTGGGACACTAAAAACACGTTATGTAAAAGACGGCAGTAATTTAGACTGAGACCTGAGCCCAGTTTCCCATATACGCATACGCAACGATACAAGGTACCTTTTTAACACACGATCCGGGTCTCGGTCCCCGACTGACGCCAAGACTATATCTGTACAGGAAATACAACTGACGATTCATCAACTTTCCACATAATAATATATGCACCAGGGGTGTAGATTCTCCATAAAAGTTTGGGGGCTGAGCTGGGAAAAATCGCTTAAAGTACCATCAAAATCCACACAAAAATACAGATTTCTCCCCGGATTTGGCCCACTTCCTCGTCCAAGTTGGGGGGGGGGGCTGAAACCCCTTCAACTGAATAGGATCCTACACCCCTGATATGCACATATTGGCATATATGAAAATAGGTTGTGTAGAAACGCGTATCAAAAATTACGCAACAAATACTGGTATACGCATTCAAAAATGTGGTCCGCGAACTTAAGATCGTGGAATCACTTTTCTGACACTGGTTCAGAGTGACAAGAATGATCAGAGCCCGTGACCTGCAAAGTCAAGCCCCGTGGCCTTTAATGCCAAATTCAGGGTCAAAGGACGGGATTTTTTATCGTCCTTTCCATTTCCAGAATGCCAAGCATTCTTAGAGTTGTGCCCCGTGACCTTCAAGTTAGCGCCCAAAGTTGGACGCTACAGCATTCCCCGTGCTTTGACCTTGAAGGTCACGGGGAACAAATGTACTCTAAGAATGCTTGTCGTCCTGTAAATGGACACGGGGCATCGTTTGAGACCATTTGTGCTGCAAACTGTGGGCGCTACAGCGTCCCCCGTCCTTTGACATTTAATTTGACCTTGAATGAGACCTGTAAGGTCAACATGGATCTGATTCTGGGAAACCGGAGGTTCGATTTAATCTTGAGACCAAATATCGTAAAAATCGGTGACCGACGCTGAAAATGTTTTATAATCCCCTTGGATTGGCGCTCAACTGTCGTAACACAAGATTTTGTTCCTTGTTTATCCACGTATGCAACTTAGTTTCCCAATGCTGCGACAATATATATTTTTTTCTTCTCTGGGCTACATGTAGTTAGCCCGGAGAAAACAAAAATCACGTGAATCTTGTGAATCATGTGAACCTTCGTATACGTAGATCCGCAGTCGGACCTTCCGATCATGCCACCAGACTTTCAAAAGAGTCCCGCGCCCCGCTGGGGTATTCAGCCGAACTTGGGGGGGGGGGGGTATATTCTGCCACTTCGTTATCTTCCGAACCAATAACCGCAACGAGACGCGCAAGGGAGCAATCAAAAGCTCTCAATGAGACGCACGTAAAACATACGTGAAATGTCCAGAATAAGGTCACATGTCAGGTCACGGTCAGGTGAAATGTCAAAATCGAGGTATTTAGGTTGATTTGCTATACTTTCCATTTAACCCTCGCTCTACGGGAGGTTATTTTACACGTATAATTTGATAGTGTAGCCAATTTTGCACCATGAACCCATATACTGGCCCTTAGGCGAAGTTCAGGTCAAGGTCAGGTTGCATAAGGTCAAAAAAAATTAATTTATTAATATAAATAAAAAAGCATGTTTTAGACCAGTTTTGTCTAATAAAACAGTGGTGGCATTTATTTGCCTGTATCTGGTAATTATAAGCCATAAAATGCAATTTCAACAAATTACGTCATGAATTAATCATACTTGGAAGCCATAAGTCAGTCAAAAATAAAGATTTTACTTTAACATTTGGTGTGGGTATCGTTCATACTTGGTTATCCAATATATATTCCATTTTTTATATCTTTCAAAATGTAGATTTTGTGGGATTTTTTCTAAACAAATAAGTTTTTTTTTGGGGGGGGGGTCAAAAACTAACAAAAATGCAAATCCGAGATAGACATTTTGAAGAAAATTTAATTTTCTTTCATTTGACTTTTTGCAATTTGCTTTACAATTCGATTGTCTACCGTTTTTCAAACATGTATCGTTTGTCCACCAAAAATGGCATGACCTGACGTCACTAAAACGTCATTATCTCCCAAACTATTTCACTAATTTGAATGACATCAGTTGGGCAAACTACGGGGAGGCGGTCTAAAAATTAATCGATAAAAAATTAGGTCGGTACGTCATCAAAATGGGCGGAGCATCCCCTTATAAGGAGATCCGATCTAAAAATTGATTGTTTTCCTAACATTCACACCTTCAAACACCATATCACCCCTCAAAAAAAATGTCCATCACCTCTGGATTTTTTTCGGTTGAAACTGCACGAATCGCGCCATCATATTTTCTTGTACTTGTATTATCAGATCCCCACTTTGGCAGATATGGCCAAAGTAAGGGTCGGCGATCTCAATTTCGGCACTCACAGCAGCCTCAGCGATCTAAATTTGTATTCGCCACCTGACTTCACGATCTAAAATTGATTCGCCGGCTGACGACTGATCTAAAAATGTATTTCACGCTGTGGTCGTTGCGTCGCGGAATCAATATTTAGATCGTCATTTACAGTGGAATAAGGGCAATTGCCGAATCTGGTCACATAATTGTATTATTCCGATATGGACAACATGTTCTACAACACTTTTTAACCTCCAAGTATGCGTATGTTGCTCCGAATTGACCTAATGACATAGGCCTCACAGGCTGATACTGCATGTATGCCCAAATATGGGCATAACCAAATCTAAAAATGTATTGATCTATTTTTGATCGCCTCTCTGAAGTTTGCCCAACTAACATGTTGAGAGAAGACGTGAAATGGATGCAACACATGGTACAGAACGTTTCACGTCAATATCTATCATAGTTTTCAAGATATTGAGAAAATCCGGGAGGGGGCAGATTCTCCCCCCCCCCCCGGATGCGGGTTAAAGAAGAGGCATATTTGACCCGTTTAATTGACGATTGGATTGGTACCTCTCTGGACCATGCCGCCCCTGTCACCGAGGAAATATGCCGCCCTCGGGCCTGAAGCCCCCTGCCTTAGAAAATCCTGGATCCGCCACTGCTGAGCAGCAAGGACATTTATGAATCATACTAGTCAATAAAACAGTGAAGTACACACACATAAACATTCAACGTTAGCCTAACGAAAAAAAAAAGTGATTGTTCTTTCGGCTTTTTCCGTATTTTCATCTGACAGTCGATCAAACACCTTCGGGTTAAAAACTCAGATTGAAAAAAATGGATTGCAAATTATATATTACATATATCACATGTTGGGTTTCGATTATCCTAATCTTGTTATAGTCACTTCTACTATCTCAACGCAGAACCAGTGTCAATGTCTCTTTTACTGGTGTAAGAATGGCATAACAAATAATGTGTGAATTATTTACCCTATGAAGGTTTATAATAGATTCAGGTCGACTACGAAGCAATGACGTGCCCGTCAGCGTGTAACGGACACCGGCGATGCGTCACCGCCCTCCCCTGCCCCGCGCGTCCACCAGGCGCGTCCATCTACAGTAGGACCCGTGAATCCCCTGCCCCGCGCGTCCACCAGGCGCGTCCATCTACAGTAGGACCCGTGAATCTCCTGCCCCGCGCGTCCACCAGGCGCGTCCATCTACCGTAGGACCCGTGAATCCCCTGCCCCGCGCGTCCACCAGGCGCGTCCATCTACAGTAGAACCCGTGAATCTCCTGCCACGCGCGTCCACCAGGCGCGTCCATCTACAGTAGGACCCGTGAATCTCCTGCCCCGCGCGTCCACCAGGCGCGTCCATCTACAGTAGGACCCGTGAATCCCCTGCCCCGCGCGTCCACCAGGCGCGTCCATCTACAGTAGGACCCGTGAATCCCCTGCCCCGCGCGTCCACCAGGCGCGTCCATCTACAGTAGGACCCGTGAATCTCCTGCCCCGCGCGTCCACCAGGCGCGTCCATCTACAGTAGGACCCGTGAATCTCCTGCCCCGCGCGTCCACAGGCGCGTCCATGTACCGTAGGACCCGTGAATCCCCTGCCCCGCGCGTCCACCAGGCGCGTCCATCTACAGTAGGACCCGTGCATCTCCTGCCACGCGCGTCCACCAGGCGCGTCCATCTACCGTAGGACCCGTGAATCCCCTGCCCCGCGCGTCCACCAGGCGCGTCCATCTACAGTAGGACCCGTGAATCTCCTGCCACGCGCGCCCACCAGGCGCGTCCATCTACCGTAGGACGCCGTACAGTATACAGTGTCTCCTATTGGTCAGCCGCTGCGTCCCTGTGCTGTATGACGGCATCTCGATCCGTCCTGACATCATAAACCAGTCGGCGGCCACTGGTCAGCGTCGGAGCAGCACTCAAATGACTCCCGATGCCACGCAGCAGTCACCAGCCGGGCGCGTGCGGGGTCGTGTAAACGGTCAAAGTCGGGTTTCAGACGCCCCGGGCCGGCAATATGGGTCTCCGAGTAGGGACGGGCGCGTTGTGTGTTTATATCAGAGGCGCCAGGGGTAAAGTTCGGCACAGCGGTGGAGATTGAGTACCAGCTATGGGCAGCGGCAAGGCTTTGATGTGCGGCGGGGACAATTTTATTTGCAACAGACCGTGAAGTGATTGAAGGCTCAGCCGATTACGGGTCCTTTTTGAGCTGACGTATGTCAATCTGCTGCTATTATCTGACGAGAAGTTTCCAAATATGGCTGAAGCAACAGTGCAGTTGCAGGCGTATTCATTGTATTATTTGAATTTACTTTAACGGGTGGGCACTAAGTTTGGTAAACTTTGAGATGTTATGTTTTGTCCATTTTGTATTATTTTCAGGAGAAATTTTGCACAATGAAAGAACATTATATTTTGTACATACGTGCAAAAAACAATTTATGTATCTTAATTCATCCGTAGTAATGCCCTCCTTTTCCAAGCAGCATGCTCGAGATGCCTCGTTTCATAAAGCTTTTGGCGTAACTTACGAAATGCGTGAGTTACGCCATCAAAAGCTACGCACCGTAAATTAGTCCGTTTCACCAAGGTGCCGACGGAGTTGTCTACTCCGGCGCAGTTTGCGTTGCTGGCGTAAACAATCAAGGGTGTTTTAAAAATTAAAGTGTATTGAAAGCATTATAATAAACATTTGTTTGTAATGCAATTATTGAAATTGGAATCATAAAAATATTAAAAAAATATTTGTAAAATAAATCATGTTAAAATATCGTTTCTGAGTAAATAAATAACAAATATTTTCTGGACCCAGGCGAAAGCCATTAGAGCTGCCATTATCGAGCCCACGTATCCGGTGTGAGAATTTAAAGCCCGCACGTATGTGGGTTTAGTGAAAAGCTCGCGTGATTCTCGTTTTTTGTTCTTATTTAATGAATACATTACTAGTAAATCAAATTAATAATACGCTTTCTATTGCATGTGAACAGTCATGGCGATAATGCCGATAGAACCACCAACAGAAATCCTCGTCTAAAAAATGAATCGGACATATTGCCACTTGCCAGCACGCAACGCAAAACGATGCGAGACAGATTTACTATATATATATACATGTAATCCAGGCCCGGATCCAGGCAGAGGGGGCTGCCCTGCGTATTTGGCAGAGGGGGCTGGTGGCCAAATACGTTCATATTAATCCAAATTATAGCAAACCCGAGCTAGTATCGTATTTGGCTCGTATTTCGAAGTTGAACTAACCTGGTCATCATGAATATGGTTCGAAGCGCCTTGACGAGACAAACACGATGACGTCAAAATAATTGCCCTATCTTGATTAGGTAAAAGGTAATTCGCGAAACAAACTTTTGGACCAAAAACAATCAGCGTGACATTGGATGACCTCTGGAGCCTAAACTATTGACCGGGACCGATGCTTAAGCAAGGTGCTGGTCCCCTCTATTCGCCAGCACTATCCGGGGCGGGGGGATACATCTTCTGGCCCGACCTCGCGACTGCGTATTATGTCCGGGGGAGACGGTGCAGCTGCTGAAGGAGTCCAAAGTCCACGTGGTCGAGTGCGACGAGAACCCCCTAACATGCCCCAGCTGCGTCCCATAGAAGATGTCTGGGGTATGGATAAGCAGAAGGTGTACCAGAGAGGCTGGAAAGCTCGTTCTGGCGAGCAGCCGAGACGCCGGATCCGCACTGTCTTGGCCTCCATCGACGAAGAGGTGCCGCGCACCGTATGATGATGAGGGTCGGTGAGCGCGTGCGTGCGGCAGCTCGGCACGGCGCTGGCCAGATGGTACACTGATGGCGTCACCTGAAAACGTGCTGGCCGGCCAGCGTCACCTGACCCGCACGGTGCTGGCCGGCCAGCGTCACCTGACCCGCACGGTGCTGGCCAGATGGTACACTGATGGCGTCACCTGAAAACGTGCTGGCCGGCCAGCGTCACCTGACCTGCACGGTGCTGGGCAGCGGCGGTCACCGGTCACAGGGTCACCTGCACGCGGGCCGGCGTTACCTGTTTCTTGGTTTCGTTCCATTGAATTATGTTAGAGAGGTGCTTTAATTTAAGCTTGTGCTTTTGCGCCGATCCGCAATTGTCGTGTTAATTGATATATATTTTTGTTAAACAAAATAAACTT
This sequence comes from Chirona hameri, assembly GCA_036785665.1. Classification (NCBI taxonomy): domain Eukaryota; kingdom Metazoa; phylum Arthropoda; class Thecostraca; order Balanomorpha; family Balanidae; genus Chirona; species Chirona hameri. Next base: position 158,508 of record JAXIVJ010000856.1, read on the forward strand.
AAACTTAAACTGATGGTGCACAGGTAACCAACAGTACGATCATCGTGTCTGCCAATTTTCATCTGGATATGAATACACATAGTCCAGCTACTACGCTTCAAAGTTTGTCCAAAAACTTAGTGCCCACCCGTTATTACATTTATTTCGCAATACATTTAAGTGTGGATTGTTTATGCAATTATTGTTCGTCAAAGTGGACCAGCCACTTTCGTTTACGAAGTCGTTTACCAATTATACCCAATACTTGTATTCAGTTCAGTTCAGTTCAGTTCAGAGAAATTTATTGCAAATAAACCAAATAAACATACAATACACAACAAAATGGATCGGCGCAAAAGCTTACGCTTAAATCATAGCACCTTTCCAGAATAACATAAGACATACATAAAGCGAAGATAAATCGTGTAACACAAGCAAACTAAAAGAAACCAAGGTCCCGTTGTCGAACGCGCCGACCCCGCCACCCGCCCGCCGAGTGTCGCGCGTATTCATCAAAGTTCACCGGCGCCAGGCAGCTGCAGTCGGATCAGTGTAATGTTGTGAAGCTAATTACGTATGTTATGAAGGTGAACGAAAGCGTCGAGTTTGCATGATGAATGATTGAAAGTGAAAAGCGACATATGATTCTTGGTGTTTGGTTAGGCCCTTTCCATTCAGAAGAATGTTACATTTCTTAGAGGTCGAAAAGTTATCAAAAAGAGGAATTTCTACTTTAATATTGGTGATAAGATTATTTCTTTGGACATTGTAAAGGGGACACGTGAAAATGAAATGAGCGGCATCTTCGCGTCTATGTCCACATCTGCATGATGGGCTCGTGATATCCGGATATTGTATTTGAAAGAGATGTACGTTAAGTGTTGTTAATCCGATTCGAAGTCTAGTGTGAAGTGTGTTTCCTGTTTTAGTACCGTACATGTGTGTTAGTGGTGGTTTTGGTGTTCCAAGTCGCTGCCAGACTAGACGAGCAAAGTGAGAACGGGATTGAGTGTCACGTAGGGTTATGGGCAATAGGTTCCAGTTTCGAATGGTTGCGGGAAAAAAAGAGCGATAGAATGATGTGAGACGCGCTGGTATGGTAGAAAGAAGGCTGCTGTTACGTAGTCGAAGACCAGTTGCGTTTATTCTTGTGTCTGTCAGTATGTTGGTCAGGTATGTAGGTAGATGAGGATTATCATAATAAAGTCTATGGAAGAAGATGAGTTTATGTATAAGTCGCCTTGTAGTCAGTCGTTCCCACCCCAAATCGTTCAGTAGTGATGTCGTTGGTGTTCGAAACATTGCTCCGGTCACGAGTCTGGCACATCGGTTTTGTAGAGATTCTAGTCGTTGGGCGTCAGTCAGTGTTATATTTCCGTCGTAAATAATGTCACAGTAGTCAAAGTGTGGTCTTATGTAAGTCTTATAGATGTTGTCAAGTACTGATCGTGGGAGAAATCTAGCCACAGGATAAATAGGCCCTAGTGTTTTATTTATCGTACGTATGATTGTATTAATGTGTTGTTTGAAGTGTAGGTCAGTTGACAGCGTAAGTCCAAGATGTTTGTGGCTCGTCTCTGCAGGTATGTCTTGTCCATCAAATGTTAGTCTCATGTCTGGAATGTCATGTCTATTCGTGAATGTAAGTCGTACTGTCTTAAGGGTATTAAAGCTTATCGCCCAGTCATGTCCGTATTGCTGAATGATATCCAGGTCAGTCTGTATGGATAGTTGTCCTTCGGAGTCCTGAGAGTGAGATGCGTAAAGAGAGGTGTCGTCTGCGTAAAAAAGAGCGTCATTGTGAGTCTGTCCGGAGAGGTCATTTAGGTACATAATTGCTAGCAGAGGTCCGAGCACTGAGCCTTGGGGGCAGCCAGAAAGGATTTCCTCGGGTGGTGAAATTGAATTTCCGACTCGTACCGTTTGTGATCGACCGATTAAATATGTTTCAAGCCATTCCAGAAGGGGTCCAATGATTTTGAATTGTATTTTACATTTAGCTATTAGACCATCATGCCAAATTTTATCAAAATATTTAGAGATGTCCAGGAATACGGCGGTGAATTGATTGCCTGCGTTTAATGCCGAATACATTTCATGAGTTAGATATAATAATTGAATATACGTGCTGTGGTCTGGACGATACCCACTTTGCTTTTCAGTCAACAGATTATTGTTATTAAGGTGTTCGTATATTTTGTTAAAGACAAGTTTCTCGATAATTTTTGAAATGTTAGAAAGAAGACTAATCGGTCGATAATTTGTTGGGTCGGAACTGGAGCCCTTTTGTTTGAAAATTGGAGTGACAGATGCTTTTTTCCAAGATGTGGGGAATTTTCCCGATTGAAGGGATTTGTTAAATAGTTTGGATAAAGGAAGGGCAATTAGGAGCGCACACATCTTGAGGAACTTATTAGGTATTTTGCCGGGATCTGATGATTTATTAATGTCAAGGCTGTTAAGTATGCCGAGAACCTCAGGCTCAGTTACTCGGACCTCCGCCAGGAATGGTACCGCAGTTTCAGGAGGGATGATCGTCGGTATCTGTTTGTCTTCTGTGGTAGGGGCGTCCCCACAACATGTGGAGTGGGAGGGGCAGCCAGGTGCAGGGCTGCGGAGTCGGAGTCGAAGTCGGAGTCGGAGTCGAAGTCGGAGTCGAAGTCTGAGTCGGAGTCGGTCGGAGTCGGCAGTTTTGGCCGGCAGTCGGAGTCGGAGTCGCTAAAATCTTACCGACTCCGACTCCGGCCCGGAGTCGGAGTCGACTTCTTTGGCAATTGGCGATTACTTCGGTCCAGTGTTCCAGCATTGGGAAATTTGGGTGGAAAATGACACCCTATGGATATTATTTTTCCACCCTTTTTCCCGAGTTTTCCTGTGAATTTACCACTCCTTATTTTAAAATGTATTGGATAATTGGAACCATGATACTGATTTATTGATGTATTGATAGGGGCAGCCTGTGGAGGGAAAGACGGGTAAGAATTGGCATAGGTAATAACTATTTCTGGTGAGCGGGAAATTCGGTATTGATAAAGCCGATGCCATGTTTTTTGGTTGAATTTTCCACTCTTTATGCTTATTTTTAGCCATAATTTCCCACTCCACATCCTAGCTTCAAAACAATCCTAGGACCCTGCTTCGGTCGGTAGAATAGTCGTCGGCCTAGGGACATTAACTTTACATCCCTTTCGAAAGAAAATGAGTGGAAAATGAATCGAGTGGAAAGTTTACTCAACTAGCGGTAGATTTGCGCCTGATGAAGATACGGCAATAATTTGTACGCCATCTGATGATGATTGGGGCTTTGGACGTACCGACTCTTACGGTCACACGGCGCCCATTTTAATATCAGTGTGCTCGTTTCGTCAAGGAGATTCGAATCATACCATAGTGGCCAGGTTACCTAAGTAAAATTCAAAATTTGACTCCAGGTCAAGGTAATTTAAGGTCATGTGGTGAACCAGGTATGTCTTGCTGCACAATGTCGGACGCGTCTGGACGAGACATACACAGTGGTGCCGGTCTCACGTTCTGCTCTTAATTGTATTCCGCCGCCTGCAGGCGAGCGCGACTGGGCTGGACGCGCGGCCGGCACGCCGCGCCCGTGCTCGGGCGGCGTAACATTGTTCTCCATACTGTTAAGAATTAAGACAAACGGAAAAATAGATGGCATTGCAGATATTGCTTAGCATGCGGTCGGAGAACGGATATAGGCCGGAGTCCGAGTTGGAGTCGGAGAACTCGGAGTCGGAGTCGGAGTCGATTTTTTTCAGGCCGGAGTCGGAGTCGGAGTCGGAGTAGCTAAAATTATGTCGACTCCGCAGCCCTGGCCCAGGTGGTTGGCCCTTTAATTCCCAAGGAAGTACAGTCAAGTAATTCACAAGCGCCGTAGATTTCCGATGTGATATGCCCTTGATATAGAACCTCGAGAGAACTTGGAATGCCTCATTTTATACGAGCCCGGCATTTTAGCTTAGCTTAGGTCATGTGCCTGCTGGCCGCCGGACCACAATGCAGGCCCAGCACCGGCTCCATGCGTGTCGTGTGACTGCTGGATTGTGCAGCTCCCGTCTCCGCTCTTCTTATAGGTTGCATACACTAGGCGCCCTAGTGCCACCTACCGGTCTGACAAAGAACTATAGATTACCCTCAGCGTCCGCCGAAGACGGCGAGGACGGCGAATCTCGTGGAGGTGCCACGGGACTGAGCGTCGAAAGCCCTCCGAGTCAGCATTAGACGTAGTTGTGTGTGTTCTATGTTGGTTCTATGTTGTACACGTTCCAGACGAATTTAAATACCTAAACCAAGTAATCTTCGTGATCTAGAACTTCGGTACGTCCAAAGAAGTATTGGTGCAACATGCGCGATCAAAGAAAATTATATCAGGATTATGGAGGGCATATATGGAGGGCGACCTCACAAAAAAAAAATATATAATTGACCCATCAGCAGCAAAGCCAATCCTAAATAACCCTCCCTTCTTCTTCGGAAAGTATGCGAAATAAAACAACATAATATACCGGGCAAAAATAAAACGACACGACATACATGCAATTACCTCGTGCCACACATAGTTGGTGATAATTGTGTGTTAAAGGAAATAGTTCACCTTGGAAATTTGTACCCAACACGATTTGATTCTATTTTTTAATACAATTTCTTTTTATATTGTCAAAAATGGCCTTATATCGCGCCGATTCGGGACAGAAGGCCGTAAATTTGTATTGTTTATCAAAACTATATGCATACTCTCTGAGTCAGAGTCCTGACGTCACGCGAATGTAAAAAATGGTTCAGCTAATCAGATTCGAAAGTAGTCGCGTAAGGATAGACTCGCATTGTAGATGTGCCAACTGGCGACCGGCGTTCGCTTGCTAGCACCAGCTGCAAGCTGATTGGCTGATGGTATAGCCTCTGCCCGGGCTAGAACCAGTACAACATTATTTCGCCAGCACCGCATTCCTTCGCCAAAAACTCAAATATATTCGGCTGGAAAGTCTTTTCAGTCAAGAAAACTTGCAGATAGGGGTTTCCTAACACGGGCTACAAAACTGCTATCTCAGTTTAAAACTAATGTTGAAGGTGGACTATTTCCTTTAACCCGCCATTGACGGGGGGCGTTTAACGCCCCCCCCCCCCTGACGAATTTGCGTAATAGCTCAAAAACCGTTTAGTGTTTTAACGTGAAATTTCGGGTACCTTCTTCTAAATCACGTTTACGTCTTCTGTGAAAAAATAAAGCAATTTCGTCCAAAAAAAAAACGAGTTATAGCTAATTTAGTGCCGTCACTACGCACGAGTTTTACACCAAAATCAGCTAAAATGTAACAGACCGTACACATGCCATATTTTAAGCCAAATGCAATCCAAAAACGTCAAAAGATAGCAAATGGCAAGGGCTACAGCATGGTTATCTCGGATTTGTAAAATGTTTGTTTTTTTACCTCCAAAAAATAAACGTTTTTTTGGGGGGGGAAAATGCACACAAAATCAAATTTGTCAGAGATATTCAAAAAGCCGGAATATATGTCAGAGAAACACATATGAGAAACTAGCATACCAAATTTCAGAATGATATCATCATTTTTGACTGACTTATGGCATCTAAAGTATTGGTAACTCATGACGTCATATTTACAAATTGTGTTGTTTTGCTTTTATTGACCAGATACAGACCAATAAATGGCACCACTGTATTTGCGAGACAAAACTGGTCTAGAAACATTACTTTTTTATTTAGATTTATCAATAAAAAAAATTTGACCTTCATTGACCTGAATTGGACCTGAACTTGATATTAACTTCACGTACATGAAGTCAGGTGGTAAAATGACTATCACTATCAAATTATACGTGCAAAATAACTCATAAAACATGTGCTGCATGACTTTCGTACATATTTTGAGCATAGTGACCTTTTGTGACCTGACCTTGACCTTGGCCAACAATCTCACTTTACCTCATACGGGATGTGTATCATGCCTTTATCAGCACTTCGGGTGATCATGGTCGTAATCGAAGGCTTTGAATGGAAAGTATGGCCTATAAACTCAAATACGTCGATTTTGACCTTTGACCTGACCGTGACCTGACATTTGACCTCACTTTGAAATTTGTTAGCATGATTTAGATTCATCTCATTGAGAGATTTCGAATGCCGCCTTGCGCGTCTCGCTGCTATCATTGGTTCGGAGGATAACCAGGAGGGGGCGTTTAACGCTTCCCCCGTCAATGGCGTTCGGCTGAGACCCCAGTCAATGCCGGGTTAACTCTCGCCCGGGTAGGGGGGGTGGATGCCGACCCCGTTTTTTTCGGGAACAACTCGCGTAGTTATCAACCGATTGCGATCAAACTTTCAGTACCCTACTTTTGAACAATTTGACACATATTCTGGAAAATTTGCAAACTTCTACCCCACATGACCCGTGACCTATCACCTATGACCTGTTTATCAAGGTCATGCAGGCGCAAGTTGCGTCCCGTAGTATCAATGCTGGTAACTTGTGCAGTTTCCGAGTGTGTGTTGTTCAGGAGCATATGCAATATGCATAGGTGTTTCCAGGTGACAGTTGTGGTTTCCACTGAGATTGTGACCTCGATTGACCTTTTCAGAGATCAACCAAGGTTACTGACCTCCAATGACCTCAGATTACTTTTTTTGGTTTCTGGCAGTTTCTAGGACATTTTGTAACGCTGATTTCAAATCTGGGATCTATTTTACATATGTATATGTTCCACTAGGGTCATGTGCTTCCACATGTCAACCGAGGTCAATGACCTCAGATGACCTGACATGACCTTTTTGGAATTTGGCGGTTTCTAAGACATTTTGTGACGCTGATTTCAAATATGGCACCCATTAAGAATTAGCATATGCTCATTCACAATTATAGCTTGATTATTTTTTTTTTTACGCATTTACAATTTATGACTTTTGGGTCGTTCACATGACCTCAGAGGTCCCTAATGACCCAGGACCTTAGCATCGGGTATCAGCGGCTTCCTCTCGCCACAAGCACACGCTCATTTTTTTAATTGAAGCTCTAGCTCAATTAGGGGCGAAACGCCAACGGGGGATCGTACCCTCCCTCCCTCCCTCCCTCCCTCCCTCCCTCCCTCCCTCCCTCCCTCCCTCCCTCCCTCCCTCCCTCCCTCCCTCCCTCCCTCCCTCCCTCCCTCCCTCCCTCCCTCCCTCCCTCCCTCCCTCCCTCCCTCCCTCCCTCCCTCCCCACCCCTACCCGGTCACGTAGCTATTTTGCCCTACTCGGGCGAGGGCGAAAAAAACTCGGGCGATAAAAAAAAACAAGATAACTATAACTGGTTAACCCACCATTGGCTGGGGGGGGGGCATTTTTCGCCCTCCCCCTAACGAACTTTCGCAATAGCTCAAAAACCAATAGCCCTATCGACGTGAAACTTCGGGTACCTTCTTCTACATCCATTTTACGTTTTCTGTGCAAAAATGAAGCAATTTCGTCGAACAAAAATTCGATATATAGCGAATTTAGTGACGTCAGTCACTACACACAGTTTGACACAAAAAATCAGCTAAACTTTACCATATCGTACAAATGCCGTATTTTGAGCAAAATGCGATAAAAACATCAAAAGATAGCAAATGGCAAGGACTACAAAACGTATATCGCGGAATTATGAGAGAAAAAATGACCAAAACAAATGCAATTTTTTTTTTGGAAAAATGCTCTCAAAATAAAAATAAAAATACAATATTTAAAAAAAAAAACGGAATATATGTTGGACAACCAAATGTGGACAATATCCAAACCAAATTTACAAACAATATCTTTATTTTTGACTGACTAATGGCTCCCTAAGTATGAGTAACTCATGAAGTCATATTTGAAATTACGTTTTTTTTATTTTCTTTTGCTGACAAGATGCAGACAAATGAGTGCCAGCACTGCATTTCTGAGACAAAAATGGTCTAGAAACATGCGTTTTTTTACCTTGTGACTTGACCTTGACCTGATATGGGGTCAGGTTGTGAAAATAGCTGCTACTATCAACTTCTACGTATAAAATAACCCATAAAACATATGTCGCATGGCTTTCGTAGACCTCTTGCCAATAGTGTTCTGACCTTGACCTTTGCTTACAATTTCACTTTCGCTTGTGCGGGAGATGCATTATACCTTTGAGAACACTTTGTGCGATAATAGTCGCAATCTAAGGCTTAGGATGGAAAGTATCGCCATAAGCTCAAATACCTCAATTTTGACTTTTGGCGTAACCGTGACCTGACATGTGACCTTATTTTGACAATGTCGCGTATGCTTTAGATTCGTCTCATTGAGAGATTTCAAATGCCGCATTACACGTCTCGCTGCGATAATTTGTTCGGAAGATATCCAGGGGGGGGGGGTGAACCCCAGCCAAAATGGAAGGTGGCTGGAGATCCCAGCCAATACCGGGTTAATGGAATACTCGTGTGGTAATAATCCACGGCCACGTCACAAGGTGTTCCCTTCAACGGACGAAAATCGGCGTCGGTACTTACCAAATGTGGCGCAGCGAAGTGTGAGCATGACACGCGTGGCAGTTTAGGAGTAAATCCGACGATGGAGTATCTTGGCTTTCTATCTCGTCTACCGGTCGCCGGCCGGAGGGTGTACAAATCTGAAGAACACGTAACCCGTAAATGGTTAGTTCCGCCGGAAACCACATGAATAGGATTGCCATACTTTAGATTTTAGAATTCATCAAATATCTTTTAAAACTACACATGGAACGATGTATATAAGCAGAAGAGCTTTTATTCTAAGTTAACCCGGCACTGACTGGGGTCTCAGCCGAACGCCATTAACTGGGGGAGGGTGGGAAGGGGGGGGGGGCGTTCCCTGGTTATCTTCCGAACCAATGATCGCAGCGAGACGCGCAAGGCGGCATTCGAAAGCGATCAATGAGGCGAATCTAAAACATGCTCGAAAGTTTCGAATTGAGGTCACATATCAGGTCACAGTCAGGTCAAAGGTCAAAATCGAGGTATTTGAGTATATGGGCCATACTTTCCATCCAAAGCCTTCGATTGCGACCATGATCACCCGAAGTGCTCTCAAAGGTATAATACATACCCCGAATGAGCTAGTGATATTGTTGGCAAAGGTCAAGGTCAAAGTCAAGTCACAAAAGTTATGTTAATAAGTTATGCGCAAAATATATACGAAAGTCATGCAACATATGTTTTATGGGTTATTTCACACGTATAATTGAATAATGATAGTCATTTTACCACCTGACTTCATTTACGTGAAGTAAGTGTCAAGCTCAGGTCAAGGTCAGGTCACATGAGGTCAAAATTCGAAATTGATCAATCTAAATAAGAAAAGGCATGTTTTTGGACCAGTGTTACCTGAGAAATACAGCGGTGACATTATGTTTTTTCGTAGCTGTGCATTCATCCCCCCAAAAAAAAACGTCATGAGTTACCACATACTTTTTAGAAGTCATAATCAGTCAAAATGTTTATATTGTTTTCAAACTTGGTTTAGGAATTGCCCATATGTGGTTCTCTGATATATATTCCGTTCTTTTAATATCTTTTTAGGCATTTGTAATATTTTTAATATCTAGGCATTTGTACGGTCTGTTAAAGTTAAACTGATTTTTGTGTCAAACTCGTTGTGTAGTGACGTCACTAAATTAGCTATATCTCGAAACGGCAACGAAAATGGTTAACGGTATTAGTAATTTAGAATATGAGGATAGGCTTAAAACATTGGATATGTTCTCACTTAAATACAGAAGATTGAGGGGGATCTCATTGAAGTTTTTAAGTTTGTAAATGGTCAACAGATTGGGTATTTAAAGAACTTGTTTGATTTTGATAGAGAGAAAAGAGGGCGATGCCATCAGTATAAACTTATTGATAAACAAAGCAGGACTAGATTAAGACAGTCGTTTTGCAGTAGAAGGGCTGTGAGCCATTGGAACAGATTTACTAGGTGATGTAAATCAGTGCAGCAAATTAGTTTCTTTCAAAGCTGGGCTCGACAAATATCTTGCGGGAAAGGGTTTTTGTTTATAAATATTCCTGTGATTAGTCTTAGTTAGTGATACACATATGTGAATATACATAAGAACATAACTAATTGAAATAAGTTGCTTACAAGAAAGGGATTATTTGAGAAGGAAGATTGTGTATGTGTGGGACTAGTGTAATTACAACGTTTGTATGGATTGAATATCTTGTGAATGTAGATTGCTAAATTCTGAGGTTCGTGTGTGCCGGACGATGTATGTGTTATGTATAGTGGACGATGTATAGTGTTAACGATGTATATGTACTGGATGTTAAATTCTGAAAATGGTTAGTGTATATTACATGATATGGTGCCCTGCGAGGCAATGTATGTGGCCGTTCATGTCCGTTGTCACATGTGTGCCGTTCAGTCCATGTGTGCCGCACAACCCAGGACGGGCCCATGAGGCTCTTGTTGTACTGCAAATTTATGTCTTTATGTATGTCTCAATTTAAACATTTTCGACGAAATTGCTTCATTTTTTAACAGAAGACGTAAAATGGATGTAGGATAAGGTATCTGAAGTTTCACGCTCATGGCGCTATTTATTTTTGAGCTATTGCGAAAGTTCGTCAGGGGCCATTAAACGCCCTCCCCTCCCTCCTCCTCCCCTCACCTCTCCCCTCCCCTCCCCTCCCTCCCCCCCCCCCCCCCCCTCCTCAATGGCGGGATAAAGGGAGATAATCACCTTTTTGATTTTGTTAGCAACAATTTATTTGTCTACCGTTATAGTAATACAATGTTGTTATCTAAATTTAAGAATTAAACAAAATTATTCCCTAATTCAAAGTTGGAAGTTTGGGAAAATTAATGATCGGTAATTTTCCCTCCACTATTGGAAAGCGCAACATCTGGCGCTTTTGTGTCAATATGTGTCAACAGTGTTTGAATGGGCACTTATAAACAAATCGCCGACACTAAATAGGTCGCCGTAGTTTAGTTTGGCCCAGGCCGGCCGGTGCCAAGCTAAACTGCCGATGTCAATGGCACTTTTTTCTCAAATGATTGTTGATTGTTCATAACATTTTTGGCACATATTCGCAAAAGATATAGTGCAGAAAAACATATTGCATACCTTTATGATACATAACAAATGCGTAGGGAGGCTAATTTACTGAATTCGTTACCGAGTACTTGCTGAGTACCGACCGATATAAGCGATGATCACCTATCGGGTAGTAAACTGCCAATATCTTTCGGTAGGAATGTTTTATATGCAAAATGTATGAATTTACATCATATTTTGGCCTCGTCTATCGATTTTAGGAGCTAACCCCATTTTCGTGGAAAAAGGTGATCATCTCCCTTTAAGGTCCCTTTGTTCATGAATCGTGATAACTCCCCTTGTATTTTCATAGAAGGCGTTTTGTCCGCCTAAACTGTATTGTTGCCTGCCTCCTTCATGTTAATGGCTCTTTACACTAACAATAAGGCGCCCATAAAAGCGTGCCCCACTCGATTGCTTGCCGTCAACATGGTGATGAAGAATGAGTATTTGCCGTTGACCGAGCGAGAACGATGGACCCCAACACAATGAAGACGCTCTGCCGCGCCTCGAGCTTTAGCCAGCACATGCTGCGCTCTCAGAGCTTATTCACTGTCTGAGTACAGGCTAACACTCGCGCGTCACTCCTGGTCACCTGTCCACTGCCACTAGATCACCGCCGGTCACTCCTGTTGACCTGTCCACTACCACTAGGTCACCGCCGGTCACTCCTGGTCACCTGTCCACCACCACTAGATCACCGCCGGTCACTCCTGGTCACCTGGTTACCTGTCCACCACCACTAGATCACCGCCGGTCACTCCTGGTCACCTGGTCACCTGTCCACCACACCACTAGATCACCGCCGGTCACTCCTGGTCACCTGGTCACCTGTCCACCACCACTAGATCACCGCCGGTCACTCCTGGTCACCTGTTCACCTGTCCACCACCACTAGATCACCGCCGGTCACTCCTGGTCACCTGGTCACCTGTCCACCACCACTAGATCACCGCCGGTCACTCCTGGTCACCTGGTCACCTGTCCACCACCACTAGATCACCGCCGGTCACTCCTGGTCACCTGGTCACTCTGTCCACCACCACTAGATCACCGCCGGTCACTTCCTGGTCACCTGGTCACCTGTCCACCACCAACTAGATCACCGCCGGTCACTCCTGGTCACCTGGTCACCTGCCCACCACCACTAGATCACCACCGCTCACACTCCTGGTCACCTGTCCACCACCACTAGATCACCGCCGGTCACTCCTGGTCACCTGGTCACCTGCCCACCACCACTAGATCACCGCCGGTCACTCCTGGTCACCTGTCCACCACCACTAGATCACCGCCGGTCACTCCTGGTCACCTGGTCACCTGTCCACCACCACTAGATCACCGCCGGTCACTCCTGGTCACCTGGTCACCTGTCCACCACCACTAGATCACCGCCGGTCACTCCTGGTCACCTGTCCACCACTCACTAGATCGCCACCGATCACTCCTGGTCACCTGGTCACCTGTCCACCACCACTAGATCACCGCCGGTCACCCCTGGTCACCTGATCACCTGTCCACCACCACTAGATCACCACCGGTCACTCCTGGTCACCTGGTCACCTATCCACCACCACTAGATCACCTCCGTCACTCCTGGTGACCTGTCCACCACCACTAGATCACCGCCGGTCACTCCTGGTCACCTGTCCACCACCACTAGACCCGCCGGTCACTCCTGGTCACCTGTCCACCACCACTAGATCACCGCCGGTCACCCCTGGTCGCCTGGTCACACTGTCCACCACCACTAGATCACCGCCGGTCACTCCTGGTCACCTGTCCACTACCACTAGATTACCGCCGGTCACTCCTGGTCACCTGTCCACCACCACTAGACCCGCCGGTCACTCCTGGTCACCTGTCCACCACCACTAGATCACCGCCGGTCACTCCTGGCCACCTGTACAATACCACTAGATCACCCTGGGCTGCACCATTGTTAAAAGGCGACACAAATCGGCCATTCATTTATGTCACGTTCAGTCAATATTTGAGCCAGTGTAAGATTAATTGCGTACGAAACAATACTAAGTGTGAGAACACGCCAGCTTGGAAGAAGGTACCTGTGTCTGGAAGTGCCTTTGTGCTGCAACCACTTGTTAAGCGCGGCAAAGCTTAATAAAGACATCATCATCATTGTGGGACAAAGAGCGTTTGTATGATGGATATTGTACTCATAAATACAAACAATACAAACAAAAGTTTCTTCTTGTTTCTTCCCAGCCTTTGGGTCAAAGACGAAGAGTGATGAACGGCTGTGGGTCCACGTCCACTTCCTGAATTAGTCTTGGGTCATTACTTGACTCACTACTTGTCTTACCCAAGTACCCACCAAGTATTACTGAGATGTATATCCTACAGTTCAGCTTCGGGCTGGAAGCTCTCCATGGCGAGTTGGTTCGGGTCGCCGAGACGCCCAATATGTCCTTCTGGCCGAGCCGGACTGCGGTCGGTGTCTAGCCACGGGTCCATCTGACCAGTGTTCTATCGCCCTGCATCTGACCCTGTGTGTAGGGTCACATGACAGGGTCACGGGCAGGGCGGACCGTGTTCACAATTTTGAGACGACGCAAACAAAATCCCTCTTATTCTTGCCGGAGAACAGAAATGGCGCCAAGACACAGTCCACGCAACAGCTTTCGCCACGCAGGGGGCGGATCCAGGGGGCCAAAGGAGCCATGCCCCCTCAGGTCTGATGAATTTAATTGACATTTGGCCGATAATACGGAGATGCGAATCTTCACAGCTTCTTCCTAACTGCCTGAAGTATAAAGGAGTTACATAGGTTTACGATGATTGAAACAAGTGCAAATTAGTTGATTTTAGTGAACTATAATAAATGCTTTCAGGGACTTGAAAGGGAGGAGGTTTTACATGGAAGTAATTTTGTTATATATTTGGCCTCACTTTTTCGATAACCTGGTACCGCCTAATGGATACAAATATACTTCATAACTGTTGGTCCGATGTCACAATAGCGCACCATTTCATTTATCGAAAAAAGAAAAGACAAAAAGACGGTTTTATAAGGCATTTATTTTACCCCAAAATGTAGTGACCCAGAAAGCGCCTATGATTTTTAGATTTTCCAAAGTCACCGTCATGTATCAATCCCATCTCTATCGATCCCCATTAGTTGCGTGTAAATCGGTTAATAAGCATGACAGCTGTGTTGGGATCATAAATACCTCTAGTATTTGTAGTTTTTGCCCCCTGTTGCCCCCTACCCAAAATTTCGTTTAAGAAATGTTAGTCGTGATGAGGGGAATCAAACTGCCGATTGATTTTTGGAATCGGACGGGTAGATCTCGACATCTTCGGGGGGCGGAATCCGCCCCCCCCCCCCCCTGCCACTAATAGGGGTAGCCAGGAGCCTGCCACTAATAGGGTTAAGTGTATGGCAGTCTCTCCTTGGCAGGTACCTAATTGCTAGCCCAGGGCCCATTCCCTTCGATCAAATATTAACTTTCAAGCGGGCTACATC